>CAJVRI010000061.1:0-95000 GCA_911649635.1 Poeciliopsis gracilis
AGTCAGTTTTAATGGAAAAAGCAGTCCGAACAACTCCTTGCCGTTCGGGAACCGTGATACGTATCGGAAAACCGTTTGAAGCATATGAGAGGGCTATTTGTCGTCTCCGATAGTCCTGCAATTCATATCTGTACCTCATTCACAGTAATTGCAGCAATGAGAGAAAAATGGTGTGCGCTGAGGTCTGAAATTTTCCACAAAAATATGAAAATGAATGGTGGAGAGCGTCAGTTACCCTGGAACTTGATTTCGCTCTGAAGCACATTGACAGAAAACCGTAAGCCCTAGGAAAAATTTTGAAAACATTTTACCGGAGCAGGCATGCGTATCGATGTCATGACCGAGTTTCATACCGATACACCGATATTTGTGGGCGTGATGGCGATTTCAAAATTGATTTGGGGTCAAAAATCCACTGAATTTCTTCACTCTAGCGGAACGGCAGTTGGTGGCAGTTGTGCTCTACGGTTCGGCAGTTGGAAATTTCGCTCGTTTTTCGCTTTTTACGTCGCCATTGTAACTCTGATTCCCCATGAAAAACAATAGCACCCCTCCCGGTGCCGAGTGCCACACTTTGATACCACTTTTGTGGGTGGGCTCGGAGCGGTGCGAGCCGCATTCCAGTTGACGGAAGAAAAAAAAAAAAAAAAATAAAAAAAATAAATAAATAAAGAGACATTCTATTAGGTGAAGATTAATAGGTGCCTGCAATGCATGGAGGAAGTGACTGACTTGCGAAGCCCATAGCAATGCTCTCCTTATGCATTGCTATGGGCAGGGCCCCAACTATTAAACTACTTACTTAATAGGGAACAAACAAACTGACAGACTGGCAATCACAGCAAACCAACACACATAAGACAAACTGACAAACTTAACTGAAAAGAAAACTGACAAACATAACTGACAACATAAATGACTGATAAATAATGTAACATAATTACCTGTAATGAGTGGTTAATATAAAGCAGCACAATGAGCTTCCCTACTGGTCCACTAGTTCTCTGCGTACTGTAATAAAACTCCACGTTAGTCTTTGAGCACACCCACTATGACTGTTCAGAAAAGAACTGGATTTGGTGACTTACCACAGTTGAGTGCTGAACAGACTGTGTGAAATTTACAGTTTCTCCTCCTATTTATAGGCAACCAGTAGGGGGCGCCAAAATTGAAACTCATCACATGGCAATTACAAAACATATTTTAGCGAGAATTTCATCTGTATCCACTACCCGTTACATACACCCCCCTGAAATTCTGCTAAATATGAAATGTAATGTTACAGACCAAACAAAACAAAACAATCAAATAAAGTGGGTGTACTAATGCCCAGTTCACAGTACACGATTTTAGAAAAGTCGGCCGACTCTGAAAACGTGAGAGACCACACACTAGCCGATTTAAAATCGTAGGTGTAACGGGTTCGATCGTAGAGTGTGAGGTTTCACTCGAAGACATTCTAACTCCAGATACAAAATCCCTTCAAATTAAAATTAAAATTCTGCGCTACCACACCTGAATTTAGAGTAAACAAACAAACATGGACAACACGTTGAAGTGGTAACTTTAGTTTGCGGACTTATGTTAACCCAAAAAAGACGTAACCAAAAATCAAAGCTTTAGATTAAGAACCGGAGACATCGCGAGCAAGGATTATATTTGTTGCATTGCAACATGGAGGTGGTTTTTTTTCATAAAAAAATACTGTTTTTTAATGTTTTCGGTTTTGTCATTTAATTAACTGTTACCGTTTACGTATAATTGTATAATTTTTTGTTGTGTTTATGTTGTAGGATATATGCATATACTGTACCTTGTTTCAGAAAATGGAATGACTGAAACATCAGAGTAGCTTAAAGCAGAAGGAAGCATTTCCTGCATATTCGTTTTTAGAAAATCAGACGGCAGTTATCCTTTTTTCCCCCCAACTGACCGCGAAAGCTTAACGTATTCCAGCTCCTTTAAACTTATTGTATTGTTTAAAATTGTATTATGACTGCAGAATAATATCAAATGCGCCATTTCAACCAAAGATTGGAATGCGTTTCCCCCGACTGGGAGCCAGAAGGAAGTCTGTTGAATGTGACAAGTAGCCAATCAGAAAGCACTATTGGATTGTTTGTTTTTTTTTAAATGAAAGATAATTATAAAATTATTGCACAGAGTACACCTGGTTGAGAAGCGCATTCCAATCTTTGGTTGAAATGGCGCATTTGATTTTATTCTGCAGTCATAATATAACAGCTTCCCCCCTGCCCTTCCCGTCATGCACACAGAGGAGGCCAGTTGGTTTAATTTTCTGTAACGAGTGGTTAATATAAATCAGCACAATGAGCTTCCCTACTGGTCCACTAGTTCACTGCGTACACAGTAGAGCGCTGAAAAGACTGTGTCTCACAAATAACTATTACAATCAGGCTTAACCTGTAATTTTCTAACAGGTGATCATATATTTGATTGATAATACATCTTTAAAATTAATTTAATACAACTTAGGTCAGTTTTTGTTTGAGTTCTTTGTGTTAATACCTGAGTTGTAGTTTGTTATGTTGACCTCAATTTTGGGTCCAATTTATTATTTTGAAATTATTTTTTGGATTTTTTTTGTAATAAATTAACTTATTTACTCAACGTCTCTGGCTGCCCAAGTTATGTCGTCATAGAAACAGGGAACAAACAAACTGACAGACTGGCAATCACAGCATACCAGCATACATAAGACAAACTGACACAACTGTCACATTTGGTGTCAGAAGTGGGATTTTACCAGCCAGAGTACAAAGTTTGTTTTGTTTATGTTGTGAAAAAACATGTATTCTAGACCCGATAGACCAAAAACGTGCAAGAACACGAGCAGCAAATCAGCCAACACAAAGCAATCAGACTTTACTTTTTTTATTCTTTTTTTAGCGCTAAAAAAGAGACGCTTACCATCACAGACTAGAAGTGAAAACCAGGGGCCCCGAGTCTAAACAGAAGAATAATAAAAACGGGAAGATTCGTTGCTTATGATCTAAGAACACGCCCAGTGGTCATCCGATGTCCTGCGTCACCTAAATCTCTATTTCCTTGGAGATGGGAGTGAGGAGATGATTCAGTTTCTGTATCTGTTACAAATACAAAGGCCTTTGTGTGAAAGTATCAGAGTGTAATGTGTGTAAGAAGCGACTGTAATGTGTGTAGAAGCATATGTGTGTATTTGACCTTGGTAAGCGCCTCAACATTTATTTTCCCCATATTTTTTTAAAATTTACTCAACGACTCTCTGGCTGTTTGTGTAAAACCCTCACAGAAGTGTTGGTACTCAAAGTAGAGAAAAATTTCTCCTTTGAGACAACTTTCCCGTCCGTGTCAGTTTCTCCTGAAGCAATAGTTGTGGTGTCCAAATAAATTAACATTTTTTTTAAATTTACTCAACTACTCAGCAGTGGCAGGACTAAAAGCAGTAGCAGGATGAGTATCATTTTCCGTAGGGTCAGGACTAACTTCAGTGGTAAGAAAGGCATCAGTGGTAAGAAAGGCATCAGTGGTAAGAAAGGCATCAGTGGTAAGAAAGGCATCAGTGGTAAGAAAGGCATCAGTACCCTCACAGAAGTGTTGGTACTCAAAGTAGAGAAAAATTTCTCCTTCTTTGAGACAACTTTCCCGACCGGGTCAGTTCCTCCTGAAGCAATAGTTGTGTCCAAATCACTTCCACAGAGGAAATAATCCCAGACTTTCTTCATACCTATTGCCATGAAGAATCGTACTCCAAATCCAAGTGAAAACATCACACTGGCTTGTATCATCTAGGCCTTGTTTCATTTGTTATAATGAAACAAATCAGAAAAATAAACATAGGCGACAGTAAAAACTACTACACTACCAGAATCACCTCGAAGCCATGCGGAAGTCTTTTTCCATGGCCTCTCCGAACTCCTCCCATGCACTGATAGAATTAGAATTTAAAAGTGAAAAAAATGCTTCTTAGCGCATTCTTGAAGGGATGCTTCCCAGACTGTCTGGATGAGAGGGGAGAGCTTATAAGTCGTAGGAAGTGCAGAACGAGCATCGGTGGCAGGACGGGCAGCAGTGGCTGGAATTGCAGGATGAGCACTGATAAAATTAAAATTTAATAATGAAAAAAACGCTTCTTTTCACGGTCACGAAGGGATGGTTCCCAGACTGCCTGAATGATAGGGGAGAGCTTGTAAGTGGTAGGAAGGGCAAGAAATTTTAAATTTACTCAACGTCTCTCTGGCTGGTTGTGTAAAACCTCACAGAAGTGTTGGTACTCAAAGTAGAGAAAAATTTCTCCTTCTTTGAGACAACTTTCCCGACCGGGTCAGTTCCTCCTGAAGCAATAGTTGTGTCCAAATCACTTCCACAGAGGAAATAATCCCAGACTTTCTTCATACCTATTGCCATGGAGAATCGTACTCCAAATCCAAGTGAAAACATCACACTGGCTTGTATCATCTAGGCCTTGTTTCATTTGTTATAATGAAACAAATCAGAAAAATAAACATAGGCAACAGTAAAAAAGAACTACTAAACTACTTAACAGCAACCTCTGGTGTTTCACAGAAAACAAAGATGGCCACGTCATGTCGTCATAGAAACTGGGAACAAACAAACTGACAAACTGGCAATCACAGCAAACCAACACACATAAGACAAACTGATAAACATAACTGACAACATAAATTACTGATAAATAATGTAACATAATTACCTGTAATAAGTGGTTAATATAAATCAGCACAATGAGCTTCCCTACTGGTCCACTAGTTCTCTGCGTACTGTAATAAAACTTCACGTTAAAACACCACCTCCATGTTGCACTGCAACAAATATAATCCTTGCTCGCGATGTCTCTGGTTCTTAATCCAAAGCTTTGATTTTTGGTTACGTCTTTTTTGGGTTAACATAAGTCAGCAAACTAAAGTTACCACTTCAACGTGTTGTCCATGTTTGTTTGTTTACTCTAAATTCAGGTGTGGTAGCGCAGAATTTAAATTTTAATTTGAAGGGATTTCGTATCTTGCGACAGACTGGCGACCTGTCCAGGGTGTACCCCGCCTCTCGCCCAGAACGCAGCTGCACCAGCAACTCCCGACCCTGTTAGGGAGAAGGGTGGTCTGAAAAGGGAGAAGGGTGGTCAGAAAAGGGAGGGATGGATGGATGGATGGATGGATGGATGGATGGATGGATGGATGGATGGATGGATGGATGGATGGATGGATGGATGGATGGATGGATGATTGATTGATTGATTGATTGATTGATTGATTGATTGATTGATTGATTGATTGATTGATTGATTGATTGATTTTTTATCTGGAGTTAGAATGTCTTCGAGTGAAACCTCACACTCTACGATCGAACCCGTTACACCTATGATTTTAAATCGGCTAGTGTGTGGTCTCTTACGTTGTCAGAATCGGCCGACTATTCTAAAATTGTGTAGTGTGAACTGGGCATAAGTATGATTAGATATCAGGGTTTCCCCCAGAAAACTTGTTAAGCCCGGTGGTCGGAGCATTGAGGCGGTCCACCGTGTTTTTGTACTAAAAGATGTGAAATAGGCAGGGAATGTAAAAATATTACTGGGTAATTATGTTACTGGAAAACATCGCCAGTGAAACACTATTTAAACCTACAACTACTCTTACAAATAACAAACAAAAAAATCCAATTAAAATGAGTATCAAATATTTTTACTTCTGTTTAATCCAAATTAAGTCAGCAGCTCCAAAAGGCCCCCAGGAGTCCAGGGGCCCCATAAATGCTAATATTTCAACACAGACCACAGATACATAAATGTAACATTTGTTTATAGAGTTTATCAATGTTTCTAAATTTGATTTAAATGGTTTCATCATGCATAATTAACATTTTTTTAAATTGTTTTACATTTATATACAAGGTTTTCAGGATAAAAGGTTTAAAACACCAGTGCTTTGTCTCTAAACAGCGACTACCCTCTGAAGTTTCAGTCTGTTCAGCCTCTGCATTTGATTCTTCAATTCCTTCATCCTCCTCATCTTCATTCACAGCTTGTGCTGAAGCATCTCGGACCTCTTCAGTTGCTTGGACAGAACGTTTCTCCTCCTCAACATCAGCAGAACCCGAGGTTTCTCCCGCCTCAGGGTCTACAGCCTCCTCTGACTCTGCGTTTTCATTTTTCACCTCCTCTTTAGGTTCTACCTTCATCTTTTCCTTCTCTGCCATTGCATCATAGACCTGCTCTCGCAGCTCTTCTCTTGTTTTCTCTGCACCAGTGGCAAACATTTGATTTCTTGACATCATCTCAGCAGAAATGTACAGAAAAGATCAGTTTAAGTAAGACACACCTGATTACTCTTTGCAAAAAATGACAAAAATATTTTAGAATTTTTTATTTTATTATCAAGTATCGCTACCATTACTTAAGTAAAGTTTTTTTTTCATTGAAAAAAACTGATTTGGAAAATCAGCCTTTTGGCTGATTTCTTTTTTATCTACTTATATGAATTATTGTCATTTTCATCCTTAAAATACCAACATTTCCAATTAAGTTTATATTTTGGTAAGTCTGATGAGGTAAGTTTTAAATATTAAACGGCTGATAATTCAATCAGTTACTCAGTGCCAAAGTTGGGTGGCAACCAGTTACATTTAACAGAGTAATCATTTTGAAAAAATGCACTTTTAGGAGTATTTTTACTCTTATTTGAGTAAAATTACTGGATTTTCTACCCACTGAATAAAAAACAGACATGTTTTAACCAAAACATCAACTGACTCAGACACACCTGCAGGTTTGGTGAAAGTTTTATGAGTTTTTCATTGAAAAAATGAAACAGCAACAGTGGGAGGAAGGGCAGGATGAGGATCACTTCTTGCCCCTCTTGCTTGTCCTGCAAAAGGGATAGGATGAGCATCAGTTGCTGGAGGGTCAGGACTAACTTCAGTGGTTGGAGGGTCAGGACCATCAGCAGTGGCAGGACTAACAGCAGTAGCAGGATGAGCATCAGTGGCAGGAAAGGGGAGGAAAATCATCAGTGGCCAGAAGATCATCAATGTCAAGAAGTTCATAATTTCGGTCGTACTTGCATCTATCAGGCAACGGCTCTCGTGAGCCAAAGTTAATGAAAAAAGAAATTGTGATGATCACAGTCAAGACAACTGTACAGAAATCAGCAAAATAAGAATAAAGAAACTCAATGTTCCAACAAATCAAAAATAAAATCAGTAAGAAGTAGACATCATAAAACACAAATCTTTGATTTCGTTTTGCTTTCCGTTTGGAAGGATGAGCATCAGTGGCAGAAATTGCAGGATGAGCAGCCCTTTCTGTCCTTCTTGCTTGTCCGGCAAGAGAGGCAGGATAAGCGTCAGTGGCTGCAGTGGCAGGAAGAGCAACAGTGGTAGGAAGGGCAGGATGATCGGCAGTGGCACTAAGGGCAGGACGAGGATCCCTTCTTGACCCTCTTGCTTGTCCTGCAAAACACTGCTACTCCGCTTCCTGCTCCTGAGACGCCAGATGGTGGATCAGAATCACCTTGAAGCCATGCGGAAGTCTTTTTCCATGGCCTCTACGAACTCCTCCCACACATTGATAAAATTCAAATTTAATAGTGAAGAAAACGTTTCTTAGCGTGTTCTTGGAAAAGGAGTCTGAAATGTCAGTAAATATAACCACAAAGTTTATAAGTAAACAACTGCTTATTTTTGCCGAACAAAAATAAGCACTTATCACCCCACCACCCATCTATTCATCTCCACATGTGGCAATGTCTCTCAGGGTGTCTTGGGGTGACTGGGGTGAGAATCAGTGGCAAGAGGGGCAGGATGAGCATCAGTGGCAAGAGGGGCAGGATGAGCATCAGTGGCAAGAGGGGCAGGATGAGCATCAGTGGCAGGTGGGGCAGGATGAGCATCAGTGGCAAGAGAGGCAGGATGATCATCAGTGGCAAGAGGGGCAGGATGAGCATCAGTGGCAAGAGGGGCAGGATGAGCATCAGTGGCAAGAGGGGCAGGATGAGCATCAGTGGCAGGAAGGGCAGGATGAGCATCAGTGGCAAGAGGGGCAGGATGAGCCCTGATAAAATTAAAATTTAAAAATGAAAAAAACGTTTTTTTTGCCGAAAACGGAGCGATGCTTCCCAGATTGCCTGTATTATGGGGGAGAGTGTGTCAGTGGTAGGAAAGGCAGGACGAGCATTGCTGGCAGTAATTATAGGATGAGTATTAGTAGCTGGAAGGGCAGGACAATCGGCTGTGGCAAGAGGGGCAGGATGATCGCCAGTGGTAGGAAGGGCAGGATGGGCAGCAGTGGCAGAAAGGACAATATAAGCATCAGTGGTTGAAGTGGCAGGATGAGCATCAGTGGCAAGAGGGGCAGGATGATCGCCAGTGGTAGGAAGGGCAGGAAGGGCAGCAGTGGCAGGAAGGGCAAGACGGGCAGCAGGGGCAGGAAGGGCAAGGGAGGCAGGAGGAGCATCAGTTGGGTCAGGACTAACTTCAGTGGTGGGAGGGTCAGGACCATCAGCAGTGGCATAATAATTTTCTTCGTATTTGCCTCTGTCAGTCAACGGCTCTAGTGAGCCAAAGTTAATGAAAAAATAGATTGTGAAAAGTAAAGTCAAGACAACTGTACAGAAATCACCAAAATAAGAATAAAGAGACTCGATGTTATAACAAATCAAAAAAATAATTAATAAGAAGAAGAGATCATAAAACAGAGATCTTTGATTTTGTTTTGCTTTATCTTTGGAAGGATAAGAATCAGTGGCAAGAGGGGCAGGATGATCGGCAGTGGCAGGATGACCATCAGTGGCAAGAGAGGCAGGATGCGCATCAGTGGCAAGAGGGGCAGGATGATCATCAGTGGCAAGAGGGGCGGGATGATCATCAGTGGCAAGAGGGGCAGGATGATCATGAGTGGTGGGAAGGGCAGGACGATCGTCAGTAGCAGGCGGGCTATCAGTTGCATGAGTGGTAACTGTCCCGTCCGGGTCATCAATAATTCTGTTGTCCATATCACTTCTAGCGCGGTAATAATCAAAGAGTTTCTTCACTCCTACAGCCACGAAGGAACCGAGTCCAAATCCCAGTGTAAAAATGACGCTGGCTTGTATCTTTCGGAGAGTAGTCTTTTTTGTCTGCTAAGTTGAACGTTTCAGTTCTGACTGACGTTCTGAGAGACAAGCAGAACCTCAGAACCTCTTTGATCTATGATGTTATGTGACCTCATCAGTGACCTCACTGAAGTTCTGAAGCAAGATCTTGTTTCTGGTTGTTGCCATGGAAACGATCAGATCAGTTCTGCGAATCAAACTCCTGACCCTTTGCACATAGCGTCACACTCTCCAGAACTCTGCTCACTCCAGAAAACTTGTTAAGCCCGGTGGTCGGAGCATTGAGACGGTCCACTGTGTTTTTGTACTGAAAGATGTGAAATAGGCAGGGAATGTAAAAATATTACTGGGTAATTATATGTTGCTGGAAAACATTATTTAAACCTACAACTACTGTGACAAATAAACCGAAAAATCCAATTAAAATTAGTATCAATTATTTCTACTTCTGTTTAATCCAAATTAAGTCAGCAGCTCCATAAGGCCCCCAGGAGTCCAGGGGCCCCATAAATGCTAATATTTCAACACAGACCACAGATACATAAATGTAACATTTGTTTATAGAGTTTATCAATGCTTCTAAATTTGATTTAATGGTTTTAGCATGCATAATTAAAATTTTTTAAAA
This sequence comes from Poeciliopsis gracilis, assembly GCA_911649635.1. Classification (NCBI taxonomy): domain Eukaryota; kingdom Metazoa; phylum Chordata; class Actinopteri; order Cyprinodontiformes; family Poeciliidae; genus Poeciliopsis; species Poeciliopsis gracilis. The sequence continues at coordinate 9,733 of CAJVRI010000061.1, forward strand.
ATTGTTTTACATTTATATGCAAGGTTTTCAGGATCTGGCAAGTTTACTTTGTAAAAGTTCAAAGAACAATATTCATTTTGTTTTGTTACCATAGCAACAATCTGATGCTATGAGTGTAATCTTTGAGTTTGAGCTGTTTGTTCACAAATACAAATTAGTAAACTGCGATTACAATTTATTTCTTTTTAGATTGATCATTTAAACCAATCCACCTGTCCAAGATTTCAGTAAATGTACGAAGCCGTTAAAGGTGCTGATGTTTTTAGCAACAAAATGGGGCCCCAAGTCAAATTCTGTCCAAGGCCTCATACAGCCTTGTGCCAGCCCTGCATGATGAGTTAAATCTGCTGCACTGCGCGCAGAGATGCGCAACAAACAGGAGATTTAATTAAATGCTGCTAATGTGGCTTTAATAGCTCATCCATTTTGTGTCCGTTGAGTTTTTAATAAGGGCCACAGAAACTGTTGCTCCAGTTAATGGGACGACTATCTCAGATCCCCACGCCACCGCGCACATTACCTCTGCCTGTGTGAGTAGACAAAGCATTTGATTCTGTTTGATGCATCGTGTAACTGGAAAAAAATACTAAAAAAAGGACATTAATCAGAGAATCGGTCAAGAAGACTTTAGTGCATATCAAAGCGCTGCAGGGATTCACGGATCAGGTGGAAGAACGATCACTGGACAAAGATTAGTAATGCAGTTTATGGATTAATGAAGGAAAAAAACCCATTTAAATAGCAAATGTAGAAGTACATGCAAGTATTCACAACAAAATCAACAGGAGCTGCATCTCTGATCAACCGGATGTTTACATGCCACTCAGCTGAAGGACCAAGCTGATTCTGATGTGAACTTTGACCTCTTAAAACACATTTCTTTGCCAAGTAATTCACAAGTTGCTATTTTGTTCTCTACAATCACAAATCCACAATCCTGGCGTAGCACTTTATAGGCGGGGTTTTAGCAGAACAACTGATAAATGGTGGTTTTCTAAGGTGTTTTTGAAAATGTCAGTCATCCAAACTTATGTGAAAATGCATAAAGATTTCAGTCAATGCGTCTTGGCATTTTGGGACTTTTGATCAACTAGTTTCTTCACAGAGTTTATAAATATTTTCTGCTACAAAATTGGAATCCAAACTGAGTGTCATACTTTTGAAGCAACACCATTTTCTATATGGAGAAAATGTGCAGAAAAAAATAAAATAAAAAAAATACAATTCCATTATTTTGTCAAGCATTAGATTTTTTCCATGAATCATGTCGATGTTTAAAATCAACCAAGAAAATAAGCTTTTTATTATCTGGACATGTCACCTCCTGCTACAATAATGAACATTTCTTGTTTTCAATATGAATGATTTTGTGGCAAATAAATCCTTTAATTAAAAAAAATTCAGGAAATTTGCTTTGTTGCAACCAAATATGCACAGAAAAGAAAAGTCACAATTACATCTGCAAATTCTTTATTTTTTTACCACAAGTATACAAAAACGTGACAGACAAATCAGTGAAAATGAGTTTTATTTACAGAAACGAGTACTGGATGTGAGGAGCTGGAGAGGCATGCTGTGCTGGTTTCAGAGTGATGAAGAGGATCAAGGCGGTCATGAGGAAGACTCTACAGCGGCAGACTGGAAGAAACAAGCAAAGGGTAAGGTCCTGTGGCTGCTAGTTGAGCTTTACTGCAGACAAAATTTGTCAGTCAACTCGACTATGTTTGAAGATATTAATAAAAGTTTAAAGATGAACCAGCCAACGCAATTTTATGAAATCACAATTTGTGTCAAATTTTTGTGCTGTCATCATTATAAAGATAAAAGAATGTTTCCATTTCCAAATGACAATTTCTTAATATCTTTGAAAATCAAAGATGCACAAACTTACATTTTGCTGTATAAACGTTTGACACCAATTTTGTCTAATTTGAAGATAAATTAGACAAGGTGGGGGGCCAACTTCACTCAGGTGTTCAAGTAATGGTCATAATGCAAGAAGACATTCTCAAAAGTTCAATAAATATTTAAACGCTGGGACTGGAAGACATTTTAAATAAATAAAATTAATTATGAAGATTCTGTAAACAGTGTTTTAATGTATCGTGTGATTAATTGTGACAGGTTTAGGTATCGTTGATGTCACAATGATGCGCACCAAGACACATTTGAGTACAGCAGACCTTAAAAAAGGAATCCAAGACTGCCATCTATTCTGAATGGCATAAATATGACCTAATTGGGATTTCAAAAACCATTTCATGCCTTCCAAGAAGCTGGGAATCCCACCAGAAACAAATATTGACTCTAGAAATCCAACTGCACAGATTAGCAGAACCGCTTCACGTTTCCCCGACTTTAGTAGACGCAGTAAGACGGGCCTATAACTCGCCTCCTTTGATTTTCCTTCCTGGGTTTCACTGCTGTTGCTGGCACTAGAGTCACCGCTGCCATTAACTGTGGCTTCCTGTTTCAGTTGCTTAGCATCTGTGTCCTTTACTGGGCTCTCCTCTTCAGGTTTCCTCTGGACAGACACAAATGGAGACCGAAAGCTTCTGAGCACAGCAGCAACTGACGGAAAACAACCAATCAGGGTGATTTAAATGGAAGCAGCAGCCAATCACATCATTTATTCATGCACACAAAGCAAGTTTCATCTTCTAGCACCAAGTCCTGCCACAACACAAACACCCAGACATGCAACAAGCCAAACAAAAGCGAGACCACGCCTAAACGACCCAATGATTAAACCCCTACTGGACTCCAACAGCGACATGGCCACAAACCAGAAAATTATAATCACACTTTTCTCCACCAAAAAAGAAAAATCTGTTTTGATCCTGGAAGTCAAAAATAAACACATTGAATTACATATTTAAAGTTTTACCTTTTTCCTAACGAGGTGAGAGATATCAGACACTGCTTTGGAAGACGAAGCACTTTCAGAGGTTTTCACTGGAATCTAAAAGTGAGAAGTGGTGATGATTGCTTCAGGCTCAAAGACAGTTTAACAAGTCAGAAACAGATGTGCTTCCATTATAAACGTACACAAATCTTTGTCCACTTTCTGCTAAAACCAAATTAAATAAAACAAAACATAAGCTTGTCCACACAATAAATCATTAAAAACATGACAAGTGATGATACTCCAACTACTTCTTGTTGTCTTCTTCGTGGTTTCTGTCAGTAGCAATATCTGGTTCTTGGTCACATGACTCATTTCCATTACAGTTTTATGAACCACATCATTTTGATATGCCTGAAAATCTCATCCCGCCACTAAAACCTAACAAAAAAAGTGAATTTTTTTTCTCAAAATTGTTGCATTTCCATCAAGTGAGTTTATTCCCATAATTGTAATTTGTGTATTTTTATTAATGGAAACGCAGGCGGTGAAGCTTTACCTGACTGGTCGATGCAAAAGCAGTTGAGGATGACGGGCCGCCATTTTCACAGGGGAATGTTGAAGTAGAGGGAGCTCCCTGCAAGAGATCAGTTTAGCACCAACCTTCCTCTGTACATCCAGAGTAAATCCAAACTCACCAACTCACGCTGGTGAGTTTGGATTTACTCACCAGCGTCTGCTGGATTGCCTGGGAGGCAGCACTGGCTGTCCTCTGGCTCTCCTTGGCATCTTCCACTTTTTCCCTGATATCAGGAAGAAGCTGTTTGAGTTCTTCCAGCTCACTTTTCTCCTCTGCAGCACAGTCATCTCCAGCCGCTGCGTCAATGATGTCCTGGAGCATGGCTGCAAAAAAACATGATTTAATGAAGCTAAAGTTAGCTTCAGAATGAGAGAGGGGCTGATTCTCCAGACAATGAGGGAATTTAATCTGCTAAAGTTTAAAAACTACAACACTTAGGACCCATACACATGCAGACGATGCATGTTTTTTAAACAACTGAAGGAAAAATTCTTCAACTATTAATTGAAAAATTTCATGCTGTATAACCTTATTGCACTGCGTATGGCAGTGCACTCGTGGGGAACAGTGCAATGCTAATGTTTGTGCTAACATGAGAGAAAACGATAATGCATCGCTGCATTAGCCACAGATGAATCTTAAGGCTTTTATTTTGAAATTTTCAATAAGCTTCATTTTAAATGTCCAAAATAATAGTGTAACAGTGGTTTTCTTAAAAAAGTCACATAAAGCCCAAGAGGGCAGTTATGTGATATAAAAGAATGTCAGGGCTTTTATTTTGAAATTTTCATAAAGCTTAATTTAAAATTGTCACACTAATCCTGTGTGTAACAAGGATTAGTTAAAATCTTGTTGTTAAAATCTTGGTTAAAATCAGTTATAAAAATGCCCAAACAATGTAATTTTAAAGGCCAGCTCATTCCTCCTCAGTAGTAACTGACAGTTCCACCATGTTGTAGTTCTAACCTTCAGGAATTGTAGTTCTAAAGAGGAGGTCAATCCTTCCTCAGAGTTCTGCCATAGTAAAAACTACAGTGATGCGTTTTTGTAGTTCTATTCAGCTGGCCCTCCTCTGTTCCGTTGCTATGGTAATGGATTCTCTGCCAGCTGTCCTGACTGAAAAATGCAACAAAATACTCCAACCTGTTACAGATTAAATATTAATTACTGTCACACACAAGATGACCATCTGCTTTGGTCCCACTTGATGTCTTTTTGAGAGTAAAGAATCCTTCTGCAGAAAACAATTTGTAGCATGTCATTCAGCCTAGAAAATCTGAACTCTGGGTGTATTTCACGGCAGAGTAGAAACCTTTGCTGGATTTAAAAAAAAAAAAAAATGTTATTGCAGTTTAATGATTTTGAGCCTAGTCTTTTGGGTGTGTGGAACTGCCAGAAAACAGGAAGGAGACATATCTCATGACCACGGCTTGGAATTTAGGTAAACTGGTTATTTCTATGAATATTGAGGATAAGGTTTGAGCAAAGAGTGAAAAAATATGTTGTGAAAATGACTGTAGTTGGTGTGAAAACAATTAGCAAACACATCCGAGGCACACGATGAACAAGTAATGCATCCAATGACATGCGACGGCAGACAGTAAGGCATGCGCAGAGTGGGGGAGGTAATACCTTGAACAACACCGTTAGCACTATTTTCTGCCAGAAGATAGTGACAAGTTCATCAGCCACTTCAGGTTTCCATGGATACTCCTGTTGAGCGTGTGGGTCAGAGCTCTGGCTTTGTGGGTATTGATATAGCTGCTGACCGCGCAGCGATTCCTACCGAGAAAGATCTCCAGCAGGAGCTGACAGAGCGACTGGGATCTTTGGTCTTTATGGGATGGAATTATAAATAAATTCTAAGTTACAACACATATAGCACGATGGATTAATGTACTTACTCGTTCTGATGTTAACCCATCTAAAATGCAATCACTTTTTTTTATCTATGGTGACGCAGGTTAATGGCGGATCTACACAATGCTCTGAAGAGATGATCCTCTCTTCATGGCATCAAAGGGTAAAGCGAGTGACTTTATGGTTTTTGCTGGTTGAGCCATAGTTTTGGTAAATGGCCTGTGCTAATGCCAATAAACACATTGTCTGAAAGGCCTGAATTACCCGAGTTTTAACCTTACCCCAGCATATTTATGCTACATTCAAAATAACCTAATTCATCTACATGTTGTACAGCATTACACTTTAGATATTGCTACTTCTCTACTTTATAAAGTAGAGTAGTGCTTGTAGTACTAACTACTACAAGCATGCTTTTTGATATTCAGAGGACATATCTGGGACATATGTCCATCTATTTGTATACTAAAATGAAGGCCTGTTAATGGAGGCATACGTGCCTTCAAGAGCACTGGGTTCCATATCGATTGTGATGAACAAAGAAAACAAGTGATTCCCTACCTACACAGTTCCTTACCAGGAGCTGTACTTGCATACACAGCTTTCCTAGCCTAGTCATGGCATCACAGAGGAGCCCTCCCCCACTCAGCTCCTTCAGACTAGCCAACAACAATTAGCAAACACCTGGTGGAACTATGCATCTGATGAGCTCATTATAGGAGCTACTTCTCAGTTTAACGCTGGTGAAAACATTGTTAAAGGGTTGATAGCTGAGCCATGTTGTGACAACTTCCTGAAGGCGGAGTTTGAGAAAGAGCAGGAGTTTTTTTTAAAGAGACAGAGGCCCAATTTTAAGATGTTATATTAGAAAGTAAAATTTCTTTTAAGTAATAGTTGATATATAGCATTTTCAGAACCACTGAAGGTAACTGATTATGCTATAAAATGACTCTGTTCCTGCAAAACACATTATACTGCCCCTCTAAGAGTGTACATATTTTCTGATCTTGATCAGAAGAGAATTGTGAAAACACCTTGAACATGGCCACGAAAGGAAAAAGTTGAGAAATGCGTTTCTTGTGCCATGCTGTCGTCATGGCGCAGAGACAAACGGCCCAGTTGAACAGAACAAAGCGACAGCTTGAAAGTAAGGGCGTACCATTAACTTAGCAGCAAAATATATCTGACGTTGTAAAACGACAACGACCAGGGGAGCCTTATGGGTCAGAAAGCAGCCTGCGTGGTCTGCTGCTCTCCTTTTCATAGGAAGGGAGGCCTGGTTGTCATGGCGATGCAGTATTTCTCCCGAATTGCACATATTGATTTGCAGAGGCGTAAACGACCAAGCAGGAGTGAGAAGAAAATGTGCGTGTGTGTGTGTGTGTGTTTGGGTGAGCCGGTTTGAGGGGGTGGGGATGAGCTGCAGAAGAAGAAAGACTGGCGGCGGCGTTACCGAGGCTGCAGCATCACCAGATGACTTCTGCCTTCACTCACACGCGCGGTCGCACAACATGTCACCTGCACAATGTCGTCCCTCCGCAGTTTTGTGTTCCCGGCTCGCCATCCTCACCTCGGGCGACAAAACTGCACGTGTCAGTGTTTCTTTCAGTGCATTTTTATTACGGTTCACAGGTAAGAATTTGTGGGGGGGGGGCTTGGAAGAAGCACATTGTCTTTCCTTGAGCCACAAGAAAGCGCTCGTAGGGAAACACCAGTTAAACATAAGCTCATGCCTGAAAACACCATTCGCCGTATGTTATGCCTTGTGTGCTCGACAGATTAATCAATACCGGTGCGCATGAAAAACTGTCGTCGAAAGCCGAGCAGCGGCGTAGCGGTGTGTGATGTAATCAACAGAAACCCGGAGCTGATTCAGTGGTAATTATCTAGCAGGTGGACGACCAGAGGAAACATGTCGCCGCAAATGTGAAAGATGCAAAAGATTCTTTCGAACCTGAATTGTTACACTGTCTGCAAAAACAAACAAAAAATGCCTATATAATACCACATGAGGTTGTATTATATTCAGATGAGTGATCAGTTCTGGTGAAAGGTTAACATTCATTCATCATTGCGATGAGCTCCAGAAATATTTTGGTCACATTTAGCTGCAAATATTAAAAGGTCGGTGTGTGTTTTCCAGGCTCGTGGTGCCGTTTTATGGCACAGTCATGTGACTACGTTACCTCCAGCTCATCAAAATGCTTCTCATCTGGACACGGATCCCGACCGGACATCAACACGTTTTGGAACGGACGGAGGGAACATTGATCGACGCATAAAGCGAAAACAACCTTTAACATTCAGGAATCGACCACCAAGTTGAAAAGATGTGAAGCATGCTTGTGCAGACACATTCAGCTGACGGTATAAGCTTAACCTCAATTCTATCAGAAGTTTGTGGAATATGTTTAAAAGCCGGTCCTGTTTCAGGGAACCACATCAGTCTGTGAAGACGACAGACTGAAATATCCAGAAAAATTAGGCCGGATGCTTGTTGCTTACAAAAAAAGTGTACACTTTACCTACTGGTGGACTTCCACTCACCCCTATTATAACTTTTACTATGCTAACGGGGAAAATATGGCAATTTTAACACTTTTGCTATTAAAATATGAAGTTTGATTCAAATCCACCCATCTGTCCAGCCTTTATTAATATCATTAAAAGCATCCAGTAACATGAACATATTTGAGAAAATGTCTTTTCTCCAGCAGCTGTTTTATACTTTTAAGATTTTCTTGTAGCAATATTGTTGAACAGGTTTCCGGAATGTGTGGTAGCGGTGCTCGGGTCAACAAGAAACAAAAGTGAAGACCGAATCGCGGCCTCGGGAAAATAAGTCGGGCTTCTTCGGGCCCTGTGCTTTCAGCGTCGAGCCTTCCAACTCTTGCGGTGTTTTACAACAAAGGAAACTTCAGACACCCGACCATCTCCGGAGAGGATCAATACATGTCAAGACGCCGCCTCCAAACCAATCAGTTATGTTAGAAAAGGAAAAATATAAAACCGGACAGTGCGTGGAGAGGATATGCAAGAGTGTTTTCCTTCAACTCTGATGAATGGGTTTTCTAAGAAGTCCTTCAGAGCAAGTGTTTGTGTGTGTGCATGGATAATTTGTCCTGTGTGTCTCTGTGAGGGCTTGACGCCCTTGTCCAACACGTACCTTCTTCTCTCTTAAAAGACCTCGAGAGGTGGATACCGGGCCCTTTGTGACTCCTGACCAGGAACAAGTGGGTGTTAATGAAGGCGAGAGGAAAGAGCTGTTAAAAGCGTCGCCTCAGGCAGATAAATACCAACTTTCCTGCAGACTTGGATTCAGTGAAACCCGGGATTACACCTGTACACAACTGATTTAATGCAATACCGGCTTCTCAAATGTGATCCTGTAAAACGCAACTAATCCTCATCCATGTGGACATACGTTTCATGTGTTTCATTTGCTGTATTTATTTCAGTTTTTACAGTCTTCCAAGCACATCAAAGCTGCAGTGTGCAACTTTTACAAATGTGTGTTTCTACATATTTGATAAAGCCGTCACCACGTCGTGACAGCACGGCACCAGAAAGGTAATCTGTGAAAAGCAAAAATCGAGCTTCTCACGCTCCGAGTCAAAAACAACCAATCAGAGCCAGGGGGAGGGTCATAGCGCTGTCACTCGTGCTCGTGTACGCTCCGGTAAACGTGCTGTTGGCGGAGAGACAACTTACTGTTCCAGGAAAACTGTGATCAAAGGCCATGCTAACTAGCCTTAGCATTCATGACAGGCTCTGCTATAACAGAGAGAAACAGGGAGGGTGTGAGCGATGCGTACTCAGGAGTGATTAACTGCGATAAGACCCTCCTTCTTGGTTGTTTATGTCAGAGCAGTGCATTTGTTCACTTCACAGCAGGCCTCATGCTGTCTCAACATAGTGACAGTGTCAAGTATTGGTTAGTTTTAACGTAAATAAGAAAATCATATTGTTTTTAGAATAAAAATTACATTTTCAAATTGACTTTCATACATGAGCTGTACATTCTTTCTTTGAACCAACAGCTCTGAAGTTCAGTTTGCTGCTTCTGCTTGGGTTTTCCTCTGAGCCGAGAGAAACGCCCGATTATTGAACTTTGAAGGCGTCATTACACAAACTAACCCAACACACCGGCAGAAAACACCGCAACGTTTTCAGCCTAACGCCATTGTGTGTCCAAGGACTTGCACGCAGGACGTCGGACTTGACCTCAATAGCGAACAGCACCAAAACTCCGGCATTAACCTAAGACACGGCACATTCAGGCCGGCATGTTTGCGGTATTTAAGAAAAACCGAGAACTGTTCAGTTTGCGAGCGACGAGGCGAGGCGCGTTTGAAAAACTGTGTGAATGCGAAAAGCTGAATTCCTTGAACGCTGTTTGAAAACTGTAATCCCGACCCGAAAGGTCAAAAGTCTCAGCGGGTTTTTTATTTGTGTCTTTGTGCTGCTGTTTTAAGCCCAGAGCATGCTTTGTACTCCGTTCAAAGAGCAACACGAGGGGTCTGTGAGGGGATTAGTCTGAATGAGGACGGCAGAGGCGGTGATGTGCGTGGGTGTGTAAGGCCGCTCAGAAACACACGCGCGCCGTTGTGACTGTCATGCGAAAACCTCTCAAGCTGAACTTTTTTCCTTCCTTTTTTTCAAACCGAAGACTGAACATAACGTAAGTTTTGATACATAGTTGGTGTAGAAAGTTTACATGGACCCCTCACGGGCATGAATGTCACATTGATTTTTCAGCTTTTACAGATTTTCTTTTCTTTTTAACCTTTCCGTCACGTTAGAATCACTGCACAACATTCAGCAGCCGTGATTCCTACAAACAAGACTCATGAACAGTTTCTTTTTATTATTATTATTTGTTTGAGAAGTTTTCTTGTTTATGCAGGTTAAAAATGCCACAAACAGGCTCAGATATGTTCATTCACCCCAAATAACATGTAAGTTTTTAGTAAAATCATTGCGTTTCTGTTTGATTTTTGTTTTTTTTTTTTGAGCTAAGATTTAAAGGATGGACTGGTGAACCAAACTGTGGTGAAGGTGAACAATCCGATGGATGCAGTCATTTTAATAACACATACTTAGTAAAACATTTTGCACAAATTACAGCTCAAGGAGATAAATACAACTATTAAATTAAAACCAATTTAAAATGCAGCATACTCAAATTAATTATTCAAATCATGAACGTCACTTTGGTCACCTGATTTGTCCGCTACAATAAGAAGAAGCAGGCTTCTTATTGTATAGAACGTCGTTCTATAATATTGAACGATGTTCAATATTATAGAAGAGTCATTGAAAGCATCCTAAGTGCACAAAGTAGAGTTAAAGGAGATCCTTCCTCAGGCCAAACCATCACATATCCCAACATCATCAGTAAGTGTTTACATGCTGGTAATCGTTTGCACTGTTTGCTCATTTTTAAAATGTCCTATTTTCTGCAGTGGGATAAACAGAAACAACAAAAGAACCTGAACAAGTCTGTGTGCATATTTTCCCGAAATAAACAAAGTGCAGCAAATAATCATTTTAGAGCAAATCAAGACAAACTCTCAAGGGAGAAACTAAAGTATTGGGCCTGAAACGCTGGTGTCGATGTTATCAATATCTTGGATCAATAGGCCTACTTCTACAACAGACTCAGTTTTGGTTGCAAACGCCGAGCATTTGTCTTTTCAAAAATAAAAAAAATGACAACTTTGCCAATTTTCTATCCTTTTATTCTGACCTCGCTTCACGTTTCGAAGCTGCATGACGTTTCCCACCTTTACAGGTTCAGCAGTGTTGTTTTAAAGTCTTTACTTGTTGCATGAGCGACGGGGTTGCAGGGGAACGGGTCTCGTTACACCTGAACGCCAATTCAGATTCCATCAAAATGATTCATATCAGTATTTAAAATGCAACAAAGCGGCACCCACGCACACACACACACACCGGCAGTGGAGGGCAGACGTTGGAAAAACCCAACCCCAGAGGTCCCGTGGTCCGGGACTGTAGGAGTGGAATTGACGAACCCGAATCGCTCTCTCAAAAAGACGACTAATCCTCTGCCTCTCCACAACAAACACACATACACAACGCCTCCTCCCTTCCTCTCACACTCCTTTGGCCTCTCTCCCACTCTGCATTCAACGCAGCTCGCTCACGGCCGCGAGGGGGGAGAGCGCCGGCGCGTATGCAAGTGCGCGCGGGCGCGCGTGTTTATTTGTCTTTGTCCGCGCCGCGATTGCGATGGTGCGCTCCGAGACATTGTTAGCCCCAACAGAGGATTGCTGCTGTGTGTTTCAGCTCAAGGTCTCAGCCTCCGTCTCCGGCTGTGGTCTCAGCTCCTTCCAGCTGCTCCTGAAAGCTCCACTCTGCCTGAATGAGCTGCTAACCTTGGCACCAAATCAATATCAGCCAAACTCTTTGAAGAATCACAGATGGAACTGGCCTCACTGCTCTGTGCTCTTGGTGCTGTGTAATCAGTGTGTGCGCGCGCATGTGCGCGCGTGCATGCGTGTGTGTGTGTGTGTCTGTAATTGCTGCCAGCCTCTTTTTCCTGCTTGGCCTCCATCCAGAGGATTGCACAGTGTGCTGCTGAAGTATCCTCTCTCTTTGGAGATTGGAGGAGCAGCTTTGTTGAAATGAATGTTTTTTTCTTAAACATCTTTTATGCACAATTCATATTTATTTTCCGTCTTAATGTTTTGTTATTCATCCACCAAACCAGAAGATTTAGTCTCCAACTCCTCTTAGGTGTCTTTGTCCTTACCCTCAAACACACACTTCCACACACACACACACACACACACACACACACACACACACACACACACACACACACGCATGCTTCCTGTAATCCATCCTGCTATCATCTGATCTGGGTGTTGCTGAAGCTGATCGATGGCTGTATTGAAATATCTCGGGGGCGTGATGGGATGCTGTGTTCACACATGCACAGAAACATATCAATAGTCCGAACGCTCAGGTCCATCATCTTTGTCTCCAAATACAATTAAACTCCTTCTTTTACACGAATGCACTCTGCGCGCAGGCAAGCGCTCGCAAACAAGTAGCTTCGCGCCTAAACGGATCCTGCGCGGCGCGGTGCGGTGCGGCGGGGTGCGGCTTGGCGGGGTCAGGGAGTGCCACCCGGCTCCGCAGGGCGGGTCGGGTGGCACCGGAGGGCGAAGAGACGAGCGTTTTGTTCATGTCAGAGGGGAGAAGATGCTCACACGTAAAACACGGGAAATGTTTCATTTATCTGTGAGGACGTCCGCACATGAAACCAGATTCAGAACAGAAATCATTTGTTGAATGGGTTTCGGTTTTCAACGACTGACTTTCCGGTCATTCACCAGGAAGTCAGTCGCTGACTTTTTGTTTACGGTTTTGTGTTCAATATAACTTATTTTAGCTCCTACTCATTTTTCTCCTCTTTAAAAAAATATCTAGATTTTTTTCCCCTTGCTTTTAATGCTTCTCTTTGATTTGTTGCTTCTACTTTCTTTCCTCATTAATTTGGAGTCATGCTCTTCATTCCGTGTTCAAGACGGTTTGTTGTCGTGTTTAGGGTCAGAAATGAGCTGCTTCGCTTCGCAATTATGACACACGTTGCTGCCAGCCTCTTTACATTTACGTCATTTTGGGCGTTAGTGTTTGATGTCGGTTCATTGTATCGGTGCGTTTGCTGTAGGTCTGTTTCTTGTTTTGTCTCCTGCCTGGATTTGTTTTGATTTTCTCATATTTTGATTTTCTCGGCCTGTTCTGAGACGACTCAGCGAACCAAATGGCAAACCGTCATTGTTTGTGGAAACGTTACGCTCGTCCACAACCAGCACTGTTTGTCTTCTTTCCCTCCATTTCAAGAAGTCCAGATGGCTTTAAAGCAGAAGTATTATGCATTTTACAGGCAAATATTGTCGTTTCATAGCAAGATGAAATGACTATGTTACCTTCGGTTCTTAGGAGGGTGTTACATATGCAAACATAACTTTAAAGAAATCTAACGTTGTAATTTGACTCCTTGTAATTGGGCCTCAGTCTCTTTACGATGCAGCGGTTTCCAACATTCTAGTTAGCCACCGCAGCAACGTTCCTGCATCGAGCGTCTAACTCAGTCCAACTGAGAAATCGTCTGTATGACCATCTCAGCAGAAGCAGTTTCCACCAGGCCTTCGCTGATTCTCTTTGCATAAAAAAAAGAAAAAAGCTCATTTTCCGACAGCAGTTCTCCTCACTAACTTTTTGAGAAGCTCAGTGTTTCCCAAAAGTTCAAGTCCTCCAGAAGCACAAAAATAATACAAGGGACTCGGTCACTTCTTCTCAGCCATCAGAGCAATTTTCTTTATTTTCAGACATTATTGATGGTAAGGACAGCCTCGCGTAACAAATATATCCTCTGATTTGATTCCGCCGTCATTTTTCATTGTCTCCTTCTTTCTGCTCTCCTCTCTTATTTCTTTTCCTCCTGTCCTCATTATTTATCTTTAGTCTATTCTATTACTGCGCCCCACAGCCCCTTCCCCTCCCCCCGTTCTTATGCCTTCCTGCCTTCTTGTATTGATTTTCGTTTCTAGGTTCTCATCCTTTTCACTCCCATTTCTCTCCACTGATGGCACCTCGCTGCTCGCCTCTCCCTCTCGCCTCCTTCCCCGCGTCTCCGGCGGTGAATGCCCGCCGCATTATCTCGCCACTCTTTTGTTCAAAATATCAGATGCTCCTGGACTCTGCAGACCCAGGCAGGCCGGGGCCGCGACAAAGAGCGCGCGCGGCGGGTGAACGCGTCTCGGCCGCCGTACGCCATTGAAAAGCCATAAAGGTCACCCTCTCCCCTCGTACGTCGGTGAAAAGGAGTTGGTATGGATCCAGAACGCTTTCAGGCAAGCAGAGGATGCCGGCGCTGCCGAGAGATTTACTAAAGGCATGTTTTAAGGTGCAGCGCAAGGAATGAAGCCGCCGCTGCAGAAAAATGCTGGCCGGATTAGGAGTTGATGGGTGAATTTACTCGGTAACTTCGTTTGCTCGTCTGCAGCGACGAGCAACTTGCCTCCCGTCCGCTTTAGTGACTCGAATAAAATCTGCGAAACGTTAAAACATCAAAACTGAACACGATGTAAAACATACATTTTCAACGCCTGTGCAAAGGATGGCATTTCTTTTACAAGCGGTAGATTTGTGATGATGGACTTTTTTCTTTTAATTTATTTAAATCGTTATAGGAAATTGCTGTTGGAGACAAGGACAAAGTAAATGTGTCATGGAAATTGTTCATCATAGACATAAAATAGTGATGAGAAAAAAGTCCCATGTGAGCAGCAGATCAACTCAGCTCATCCACTCATAGCAAAACAAGAAAATTGATGCTTTCATGTAATTGTTACAGAAAAAAGTCACAGAGTCAGGTAAACTTACTGCATATCGTCATACAAGATATATTTTTTTACACACTTTTCTTTCCCTGCTCATATTATTATATTCAGATAAACCTGAATGCTACACCTCTAGCTTTTTGTTCGGATCACATCTCCATAAACGGGAATACAAAGAACCTGTTCAAAAAGTGACGTTTGTGCATCAGTCTCGACGCACACAGAACGAGATTCTATTTGAAGCCTTTATTTGTGTCTAATTTGGACATTTTGATTTATGGCAAATGAGAACCGAGAAAATAAAACAGAAGAAATTCAGCTTGGAAAATTGGAGATTCACAGAAAATCAAACAGAAAAGGGATTATGGTGCAAGATTGTTACACAAAAGGTCAATGCTGGAAAAAAAAAAAGCCATCAAACCGATCAATAAGTACCGAGTGTGAATATGATAATGGAAAACTGAGTGGAAGGAAAAAAGTTTGTTTGAAAATGTTTCATAACATTAGAGAGTTAAGAGAGTCTTAAACAGGAAATGACATCAGAAACCGTTTAACCTGGTTGAAAAAGGACCGGACTAATGCTCGGCGCTTTGTTTCCCTCCAGATTCAAGTCATTGTTTTGCATTTCACTTGGAAATGTGAAGGCAAGAGTTGATTAAAAATTCAGGATATTTAAAGTTTCCACAGTCAGTTCATCACGTTATTGGCTGGTGTTGGTCCACTTTTTAGTTTTTACTAATTCATTTTACTTTTATTCTTCGAGACTGAAGCCCAAAGTTAGCACAGCTTCCTATCAGGATGTTGGAGGCAAATTCAGGTCTCTTTCTCAAGACAAGTGTCAGAAAAATACAGATTTTCAATCTGGGCTTTGCACATAGGCACACTGAAAACAAAAATAAAATAAATAAGACGCCACACTTAATATTCATAAATCAGTTTTTAAATGATCAGAAAACTGTTCTACTATTACTGCTTTTCACCAGGCAGCATTTTGTAATAAAACTCTTTCATTTGTCTTACATGGTTTTTCATTTTTAGAGGAATTTTGTTTTTTTATCAGCTTAATAAAGGAAATAACATGATGTATATAATGCATCTATGAATTGTATTCGTCTTCTTTTCAGCTAAGTACCAGATATGGATGAATTTTTTAAATCTGCTTCATTAGGATGCACCTGGAGTTGTGCATAAAACCTACTCATTCAAATTTAAGATGCGTAGCAATAACCCACGGACTATATTTGATCCTCATGGTCAACAAGACTATAAATAAGGATCCTGAAGATACATTTAAAAGAAAAAAAAAGGCAGAATCTACAAAAGAAGGATTGTTTGCTCTATTCGATAGACGGCATTCAGATTGTGTGTGCGAACCGGACACCGTGTTTGTCCTGACCCTCCAGCCAACGAGGAGCAGCAGCAGCAGGAGGAGGAGGAGGAGGAGGAGGAGGAGGAGGAAGAGCTGGTATCAGCGGAGCCAAAAATGTCAACGAAGACGAGCGATAACGAGATGGCGCCGTCAGAAATGTGCGCCTTCGCCCCGCCGCTTCTTGCTCAAACATGCAAATATCGATTCTGGTTATTAATTGACCGCGCGGAGAGTTAACGGGAGGAAGCCGGCCGATCGGAAACGATAAGTGGCGTCTCTCAAAGAGTGTCGATGGAAAACAAACAAAGGACTGAAGAAAGGGCCTGAAGGTCACGCGTTCTCCTGCGAGGCCTCTCCGGGTTGCGAAGGCACAAATGAGAGCGCGTCGGGCAACCGCTGTGATGTGAGACTCGCGTTAATAATTATTAGAAATATGTTTGAAAACATTTTTAAGGCTCAAACTCAAACCGTTCTTTAGTTTGATGAAGAAAAAGTACAATTTCCTTAGTCTGTACTCTCAGCTAATGCCGATTAGATCGAATGACTTCTTGACTAAACCGAATTTCACATTGTGCTTTGTGTGTCATTTAAAAGAATAAAAAATGAAAGTGAAAGCTGTAAACATCGACACGAAGAAAGCAATAATCATTCGCAGTTTCAGCCTCCAGATCTTTTACCACGATTCAATATTTTCTTCCACCATTCTTAAGTCTTTTTCGTATTTTTTCTTCTTTCCCATTTTCTCTTTAAAGTGACTCACTTTCCGCAGTCTGACGCTGCCGCCACCGTGTCTTCCTGCGGGGATATTTATCGCGATGTGCCGTATTAGTTTTCTGCCAAGCAAAAGTTGCGCAAAGGGCGAAAAGCTCTTTCACGTTTCGATCTGGCGAGAGCGCCTTCTTTTAACGTTTTGCTGCTTCCAACTCTTCCGTCACGCCCAGATGTGTGGAATACATGCCGCCATATTGTCAGCATAACTGATCTGTGGATCTAAACATTTCCTACAGGGTGTCAGTGGGCCACTTGTTTCATGTCTCCTTGCCAGCCTTCTCAGTTTAAGCTACACCAGGGGCTGTGAGGCTACGATGGACTAAACGGTGATTTTTAAACTTCTCCACAACTTCCTCAACCATCCTCAGTGCTGTGGCTCCTTGGGTCTTCATGGTGATGTTTGTTCTCTGTGGGCTCGACACGACAGCTGCCTTCTCGCTGACATTAAAAATTCTTAGAAGTGGACTTCATTTGCAATTAAGTTACTTCTGTAATTGGTTTAGCGCAAAATGGACTGAGAAGACTATATGTACACATGATACTTTTCAGTACCATTCATGACTTTCCTTTCAAATTATAATGATAATGATGCATTAGTCTGTTTTGGTCCATCACATGATGTCCCGGCTCGAAAGGATGTGCACAGGCAGCCACTAGGTGGTGCTAGAGCAAAAACAGCCGTCCCCTTTTTCCCTGTGGACAAAAAGTGCCCTTATGAAATCGTTCCCTTTTTTTCAAACAGTGTAGTGCTTTGCCTGTGATAAATCGCACACTACCGAGGCAGCTGGCTATTTATAATTGACTGAAAGTTTCAGATGTGGAGTGAAACAAAAACAAAAAAAAAAAAAAAAGAAAAAGAACCCCGTTCATGGCGGCTGTTCAAAATCAGGAAAAACTTCCTGGTGTGTCTGTGTTTTTTGTTTTTTTTTGTTGCCCTCGCCCTGTTTTTTTTTTTAAACAGGGCGAGGTTCAACTTTGACACAAAGTTTGAAAAAAAAGAAAAAAAAAAGAAAGAAAATCACCAGTACGGTTTGCGGCGAATGTGCTGGCTTCTGCACAGACTCCCAACTAAAACACTCCCCCTCCTTACTCCTTTGACCCGGCGCAGGTCTCCACCTCCTGTACCACTTTGCTATTTTCCTCTTACTGATTGAAAAAATCTAAAAATGTCCAGTAAAACAGGGGTCTTTGCCCCTGTAGCCTGGCATTACCAAGAGTCCTATTATCCTCAGTGATAGCTCTGAGACGCACTTACATACACACACACACCTACAATGGCACATCGATCACACATCAGCGCATTCTGATGTTCTGACGACGCGCGCACCCACACACACACACACACACACACACACACACACACACACACCGTCTCAACAGAAACATTGATTTGCCCCTTTCCTTCTGCAGAAAAACACTGCCAATCTTCACCAGGCTGTAATTTTATGGCACAACAAAATGAAAGGGTAATTTCAGCGGGGTAGTGAGGGAGAGGGACAATCGGAGATAAAGGGACAAAGTTTGGCGTCTGAAAGGCCAGTGATGATGATAGCAGCCGCGCACCCGGAGAGAAAGGCCGCTTGACAAGGCTGACAGCCTCACGCCTCGCCGCCCAGCGCAGCGGAGAAAGACGGACGCTAAAACACTGCAATTTAGATGGTTTACTGGCCATTGTCAAAACACTGGTGCAATCTGTGGAGGGTTTAACAAAATGGGGTTTAAAGTCACTCAGTAGGATCTCCGCCATCTTCTGCTCATTACTTTCCACCGCTGACTTCTTCTTCTTCTTCTTTCTTTTTTTTTTCCTCTCCACTTTTTTTCCCCCCACCTTTTTGCGTATTTTCCCATTGGAATAAACTTTGGATTTGGGTAATTTCATAAGCTTTGTTGACATCCAGCCTTCAGTTGTTCTGACAGTAACTCACCGTTAGCATGACCTGTAGACGTTTTGTGCTTAAAAGCGATTTTTGGCCACATGACCTCCAATAACGACACCAGCATGATAAAGACAACTTTCTCATGGCGTGTGAATTTTCAACACCACTTGCTTGTCGATGTAGATGCGTTTTAGAAGAACCGTTCACAAGTGGCAGAGTCATCATCAGTTCAGAGTTGGACACAGTTATCTTTGCACCTGGAGCTTTTAGAGATTATTTTTATTATATTTGGACACCTGTAGAGAATAACATTTGATCAGGAGATCAAAAAACCCAAAATGAACAATTTTTATTACTTATTCGTGGAATCTACAATGCCAAACGCCAACGCTGCCTTTGGAAACGGATTGAAGAAACAATTTGGATGGTAAAAGGGGCGACTGAAGAATAGATTCTCTGTCCATCTATTTTCTTTAAATGTCTAAAAAGAGCCATGTTTCTCTTACCCAACTCCATTCAGAACTTGTTCTCCATCCTGGCCCGTTTGGTCATTTTCTTTTCTCTGAAACCCAAATGTCTGACAGCTGTTGCTTAGAACAAGCACGCTATAATACCATTGATGTATTTTTTCATCCAGTAAAAGTTGATATATGTGAAACGGAGACCGTTGGAAGTCGAGGTTCTTTTCATCGGTGAATATCATGAATCCAGACGGCCAGCTGATCGCTGCGTCACGCCGCGCGTCCTGCAAAGCTCAGATGACCTTTCTCTCTTTCTTTCTTGAACATCCCATCACTGTTTTGTCTTGTCCACACACTCAAACCAATGTGGCTGTGCTGAATTTCCGCCTCGTCGACATGCGATTCGGAACAAGTGCGCAGCTGTCACCAGGAGTTTATTCGCATGTGAAACACATAATGACCGATCTGATCAATCAGCATTTTTAACAGCAGGCATGAATGGTTGTTGTCAACGTCCTCACTGCTACGGAGGCTCGGAGGGGTCAACAAAATAATAATAATATGAAAAGTTTTTTCAACGTTTTGCATTTGTTTGTGCATATCCCATTTTTGTTGAAATTCAGTATTTTTATGTTTTGAACGTTTCTGTATTTTTGTGGCTTTTCTTTCTGATGGATGGATGGATGGATGGATGGATGGATGGATGGATGGATGGATGGATGGATGGATGGATGGATGGATGGCACATATTTGGGGGAGGGTCCCAGTTTGGAGGTTATAACCTTGAGTATTGATCAGGCTTTGCCATTTCCATGGCGACTCGAGGCCCCCCCCCCCTCTGACCTGCTTCAGTACATTAGATCTGAGATCCATAACTCCTGTTTGTTCTCTCTTTCACCCCCCCCCCTCTCTCTCTCCCTCCGTTCTCTCTTTTCCTCGGTCTCGCCCGCGCAAACACTGTGACGCGTCTATGCGAAAGGTGCAAACACACTCGTCAGCACACGCATCTTCACGCACACACACACACGCACAGCCGTGCGCACAGCTGCTCATCCAAGCACAGGAAGAAACTGAATTAAACCTTAAAAAACAATCTGAGCCTGCGGAGAGGACAATTCATCATGATCTCTGTGTGTCAGAGGTGTGTGTGCGTGTGTGTGCGTGCGTGTGTGCGTTTGCGTGTGCGTGCGTGCGTGCGTGTCGGCCGGAGTGGGGTTTGGAGTTGGTGGAACGGGGGCATTGCGGCCCTGCAGCCACTGACCAGCAGTCCTCACGTACAAACGCGGTGCTCACTTCACAGCGCCGGTCTTTAAACACTCATCCACACTCTGGCCAAGGTCGGCGCGTCTGTAAACGAAGCTCCATCTCTGTTCAGAGAAGAGAGAGAAACAAGGTCTAGACTGAAGGGACGCACTTCACTGAGCCAAATCATAGAAATGTAGATATTATCTCGTTCGAGTTTAATCTTTTTTTTTTTTTTATCGTTTCAAGCAGAACTGCATTAATCAGTGGTTTTTCTCAACTGTCCTCCTCCCCTTAACTACCACTGAGAGATGCACACTTCTGTCATCTTCTCTTACATCTTTTTATCGTCCCTTTATATCTGTGCCACGTGAGCCGCCCTTTCCGCTCACATCCCTCCTGGAGGCGATTGTGCCAAACGAGGGGTGGCGTGGGGTTGGTGGGGGCGCCGAGGGGCGGAGGGGGCGCTCTGCAGTTTGTCCCACAGGCCGTGGCAGGGGCCCGCAGAGCGGAGGGAGCCGCCTCTTTGTGAGGAAATTATTTTCTCTGTGCTGAGGAGGACACTCCAAATCATCTACAGCAATCTCGGTAATGGCCCTGAGACGCTGCTGCCTTTGTCCTGTAATGGTGACAGATGACTGGCTGTGCAGGAGGGTGGGGTGAAGTGGGGTGGGGGCGTCCAGACGCCCGCCGGAGGGGTGAACAAGCTCCTGCGCGTGTGTGCACACTCGCACGCGCGCGCACGCACGCAAACACTTGCATAAAGCGCCCCGGACAGCAGCTGTGATTGCAGGTAATTGTCTCTTCTCGGACTGTGGTGTTAGCGGTTATCCCTAATGATCACTCTCAAAGAGGAGTTCTAACTATCTGTCCTTTCAAAAGGGAAAGATGATTCCACTTTAGCGAGTCACGCCTCGGCAGCCCACCGTCGCCGCCGCCGCCGCCTCCTTCAAACCGAAGGGCTTCGACTTCGGAGCGTTTACTGGCAGTGCATTAAAATTGTTTGGACATCTTGACGAGTGGTTGACTTGCAGACGTGTCGCGGGTTCACACCAATATGCATAAAGTACTCTCAGGTCCAGTGTGGCCCATCGTGGCACTGATATTTATTCAGAGGATGAAAGGATTGGTCAGAATGATCTGATTTGTATTTCCCAAAATAATGAGGAAAGTGTACTTATTTTCTGCCAGTTCCCCATTGGTCAGCCTTAACTTCAGGCTTACGAATCAACAAGTGACGTCTGACGTCTTGTTGACCTCAAACCTAATGACCCCGAATGACTAAATGTTGCTAATTTAGTCATTAGGGAGTGGATGTTGGGTAGGTTAACTAAGATGTTGAATTCCTCTCATTTTTGGAGTCGTCTCCGTCAGCGGTAGAGAGAAGTTCAGATGCTCCGGCTGTCCAGGACGATTTGTCAACATGTCAGCCGTGGCAGACAAGGCACAAGGATTTTTGATTATTTTTGATGGTTTTTTTTTTAATAACGTCAACGAAGAGCGTTTCCCTCGCATGCTTCAGTGTCGACGTCTCACTCGCTATCAGTGAACTTGGGAGCTTTTCTGCCATTTTCGTTCAGCCTTTGGACAGTGGCCTCTTTCCTGCTCCACCTTTTCACATCTCCATGGAGATTTCCTCCTACCAGACACCACCTTCACTTCATTGGGAGCGATGGAATCGATGATGTCAGAAATTTTAGTGAGGAAGTGGGATATTAGATAAGGGGTGGGGGGAGGCGGTGGAGTAAATTGGATTAAAAGTTTCAGCAGTGCTGTTCTTAAAAAAAATAAAATAAAATAAATCGGTTTAGTAAAAATATCCCTAACCCTGCCTAGAGTACGTCTTCAGTTCAGCTGTTTGGCATGTGGAGTGAAGCCACAGTTTCAAAGTACATCACAGCTTTTTTTTCCCCCATGGATGTTGAAGTCTCAAGATCTACTTAAGATCAAACCAGTTTATTTTTGCTTTAGTCTTTGTTATTCTGTCCAAAAACACCTAATAATTCCAGTGTGACGTGTTTTATCTCTGTACTTGAATCGTTATTCTTTTATGAAACAGAATTTAAAACTAGATGCCAAATTGAATTTTAATTCTGCATTTTAAAGAACATGTGGCAGCCCGTCTTCCTTAACCCTCACAGCGAACCCCAAACGCATCTCGTGTTCAACCCGACTACGCCCATCGTCTCCGTCGCCAAGACGTGATCGGAAAGCTTTTGATTGCCGAGGACATGGACGAGGCGGATTGGCGTGTCCTAAAGTTCGACTTTTAGCCAAACAAGTCTTGAACACATGTCAGCGGCAGAATCGATGGGCGCAAATGGAGAAAGCCTGTTGTCTTGTTTCAGGCATGGTAAAGAAGAGGTGTGAGATGTTCCGCTGCGGTCCCGGCGGTCTAAGGTGTTTCCTTTACTTTAACGTGTTTACCAGCGAGGGTATTCCTCCTCTGTCAAGTGCGGCAGGAGCAGCAAACAGAGCGAAGGGGATTTGAAATGCTAATGCCCGTATTTGACCTATTGACTCTCTGGGCTGCCTTTGTTTTTCCTCACTAAACTTTGGCTAACTGAACTCCCCTTGAGTTAGCCAAAGTTTACCAAAATATACTGATATTCTATATTTGCTACATTTTACCTTTCATAAAATCTTTACATTTTGGTGATGCACAATCTCCAAGAAGAGGAGGAACGTTTGTGTCCCCGACTCCGATGTTTAAAAAAGGGGCGGATGAATGAATGGGTGCCGTGTTCTGAAAAACTACGAAAACAACAAAAAGCAACAACCAGCACTTCAAAAACATCCAAAAAATAATGGCAAAAACTGGAGTCATTTTGGCTGCATGGTGTCAGTTTGTTCCAGAGCTCAGCCAAGCAAACAGCCGGTATAGAAATTAAGGTTCATGAGGACAATCAATGCGACACGCGCAACAACAATATATAGCACTCTATCAAATATAAGCACATATGAATGCATGCATTCCTTAAAGAAAACAGTTCAGCTCCTGTTAAAGGATGAAATGTCACAAGGCGAAAAACAAGCGGTTTGGCAACACTTCACATGATATCTGTGCTAGAATAAGAGGAATTACCACCAGGTAATTGAGACCTGAAGACCATATCAGTTTGCTCTACCTAAGAAGACCCCTGAATTCTCGGCATGCTTATTGGCAAAAATGACGAATAAGCGGCCATTATTGCACATCTTGGCCATTCTGTCAGCTCTATGGTTTGATTCACACCAAACCTGTCCTCTGTTTTGACATGCAAATACTTCTGTTTCAGTCTGATCTGTCCAAAAACCACTCCTCTACTACACTCCTCTGGCAAAACGCAACTAAAACACAAACGGCGAGAATAAATGAAGCGACACGGCAAAACAAGCAATAAAGAAATGCCAGAAAACAACAGGAGCCAAGGGTGTGTTCACACCTGGCACACTGGTCCGTGTCGAACGGATCGGAGTTTGTTTCCCCCGTTAGCCCAGGCCTTTTGTGCAGCTGTGACTAGAGTCACTCTAACGCTGTTGCAGGCCAACATTAAGTCTCGGGTTTGACGACGTCAAACCTCTTTCAAAATGGCGTTAAACTATCTTTTAATCCGTTGCTCCTGATACAATTCACCTAAGTTTACCTTCAGCTATTTAAAGCAAAAATAAACTCCTCACCAGAAACAGCATTTTGTGTTACATTGTACAAAACATTTGACATTCTTCAGCTGTTATTGTTCTTTTTTTTTTTTTTTTTTGCTTTAGAAATGTCCGTATGTCCAAAGTCACGAATCTTTTGAAACCGTCAACAAATCAGTGCGCTTAAGGTCAGCGTCTGTCTGCTTTCCAAATGCTGATATATAAAAGTTCCCGAAACATGATTTTTTTTTTTTTCCCCTCTTTCTCTCTCTTTTAAGTATGTCATCCTAACAAAAAGTCTGGACTCGCCCCATCGATCTTTCATTACGGAACTATAGAATCCCATTAGTGCATGTCACCTTTAAGAATCAATAAGCAGAGGATGCGGTCAATGGCGGCTCTCTCATTAGGAGACGCCCAGCAGCAGGCCTCGGGGCAGATCAGAGGGCTCGGTCTGAACGCCGCCTGCAGGACCGACGCATTTCTTTCTCAAACATTTGCAATCACCACTTCTCAGTGTGCGGGAGGCGAACTCACATGAAACCGTCTTGGACTTTGCATGCAGATCGTCGCCTGCGAATCGTCGTCCGTCTTGGTCCTTTGACCCGAATGGCACAGAAAGGTTGAAAAGATAAATCTGGTCCCTGCTCTAACAACTAGAGGTGTTCGATTTTTTTTTTAAACATGTACATGGCGAGTACAGACGTTGACCAACAGCGGCGTGCGTGCCAGTGTCCAACAGCAAAGACAAACGGGAAATAATCTGACGAGTTAATGAATTGTAGAAATGCAACAACTTTAATCAAAGCCAAGCTGCTCTTGCGTTTTGCCTTAACCCCACCAGACCCTTCGCTTTTAAATAAAATATGTTTTTATTATTGGGTAACTTTAACACTTTAAAATGCCGGGCTATGAAAAAGATGGAAAAATCTGATACATCGTTTCAGCCGTATCATCCGAGTTTAAGTGTTGCTTAATCCTTCCTGGAAAACGGAGCTGCACAAAAGCCTCCTCAAGAGGACGCTTACTGTAGAACCATCTGGATTAACTGCACTTACAGTATGTTGTAAGTCTGCGTGTGTGTGTGTGTGTGTGTGTGTGTGTGTGTGTGTGTGTGTGTGTGTGTGTGGGGGGTGTGTGTGTGTGTGTGTGTGGTGGAGCACGTGTAAGATAGTGGAAAGTGGTCAGGGCCAAATTGCTTTATCGTTTGTGGATGAATTGAATAAAGTCATATCTGGCTTTTTGGAATGTTACCACAGAGTTCAGGAAAATTGGTTAGTGGAGCAATCTCACTGAAATTTCCAAGATCCTGTTACACACTCACCGTGCACTCAGCGCGGACTGCTGCGGAAAACCATCCCATTGGTCTGGATTAAAGGGACAACCGCCCTCGCTCAAAGTCAGACTGGGTGTTTTTGAATTGCCGTCAAAGATTCAGCTGTAAAGGACGACGCCGTGCCGGTGTGGGAGGCCGACAGGCGGCTGGAGCTCAAACTCCACGACCCGGTTGACTGACGACATTGTATGTAAAGAAAATACATGAAACAAATGATCCACAAACAGATTCAATCCGTTTTTATCGCGTCTGGTTTGATTTTAAAGTGTTAAATTATGTCTGTCTCATAAAACAAACTGAAAATGTTAACATGGAGCATAGATAGGAGCGACACTAGATATGAGGAAGACTGTACAGTCAAAACTGGATATTTATTTTATACACACCAAATAACACAAGACACATTTTCTTTCACCATCTGAAGGTAAATCTCGCCAGGCTCCTCTCACTTCTGGTTGGTTTGAATTACCCAAATCATTTATTACCATAATGAACACACATCATTGCTTGCTAAATACCAGAACACTTACACATTTTTTATTCCTTTTTGCAACTTTCTTCAAATTCAGAAATGTACATGCTTTTGGTCAGTAATCATGGACAGTCGTCTTTTAAACTGCATGATTGGGCCAAACTTTTTCCATTTCCTCCCACAAGTTTCTCACGACTCTTTGCTCTGATTCTTTCCTGCTGACAGAACCGATGTTTATCCAATGTAGGCGAAAACCCGTTTTTCCACCTGTCATGAGCAAATAAATATCTTCGGTTTAGGTGGGTTTTTTTTGTTTGTTTGTTTGTTGGCATTCATTTTATTTCATTCTTTCACAAAACTTTAATAACTGACAATCCCAGCAATGAGCCTTGATGCCAAGTCTTCTGCCAAGTCACGGCGCTTACAGCACTTTGATTTCCACGCTGACCTCTTCTCTTGCGCGTGCAATTGTGAATGTTTATGTTTACGTTTGCGTGCGGGGGGTTTGTGTGCCGCATGTTTGCAGGGTGGAGGAATTTGATAAATGACGCCAAAGTAAAATAAACTGGTGTTCAGATGGCTTCAGCCTTGTAAAGATGTGACAAATGACGAAGCACAGAGTATTGATTCCAATCTCTCTGGTGCAGTGTTTCACTCTGAAGGCTGCACACACACACACACACACACACACGCACACACACACACACGCACAAACACGAGTTTGCTGTCACATCCAGACGAAAGGCAACACGAGGACGCAATTAATACACACATACATTTATTCATGTTGTGCGCAATTCACAGGTGTGTTTAACTCGATTATGTGATCAGTGCGATGCAGACAGGTAACAGTGAACACATCGTCTGAAAGCAACGCAGTTGTTGACCTGCGCAGTGATCTTTTGAGCCTCTGCCTGTTAGTTTCCAGTGGTGATACTCAGCCTTCAGATGCCAGCAGGAGTCCCTGGTCTCACACATTAAACTCTCATCTCAATGTGCTTTAAACCAGCTGTGCTTCTCCACGCTGTCAAGAACATTCAGTCGCCTGGTTGACGTTTGTCTGCGCCGGCGCGTTGGCGTGTGCGTTGGCTTTGGCGTGTGCGTTTCGTGTGCGTGTGGCTGGGTGTTTGTCAGGATGCAAGGAAGAGTGGGCCACAGAAGCGTGATTACTTAGGAGGGCAAAGGTCAAAGACAACTAGCCAGGGGTCCTGTTGACGGGGAGGGAAGGGGGATGGAACCGATCAGAACAGGCAAGAGGAGAAGTGAGCGCACTGGATATTTTATCACATTAATTACGCCTATAATCGCTGTTGTATGTTATTGGCATTTTGTGTCTGCTCAAGCTCAAAAAAACCTACATGTGTTTGTTTTTTTTTTCTAATACTTTACAGTGTGCTCATTTGTATTCAGTGCCACTCTTCAATCGTTCCTAGACATTCCTCTCAGCGTTGGAGTAATCTTGCTGGAAGGTGAGTCTCAAGGTTTCTGCAGCTTCTAACAGATTCTCTTGCTGCGACTCTGAACAGCCTTTCTGTTCAGAGTCAAGAGTTACTTTCACTTTTTTGTGTTTGTGAAATGCACAAATGTTTGTACTTGCTCTGTCAATGTATTCTTCCACCTGAGCTGTGGACTTCTGCTACTCCTCCACAGACATTTTTGCTCCCAGTTTTATGCGATGCAGTATCTCTGTTGAAGGGTGCATTCACACCAATCCTGTTTAGTCCACTTTAACCAAAGGTTGTTTGGAAGTGGACTAAGACCAGCTCAAAAAGTGGGTCTTGGTCTGGTTGTTTGGTTCACACCGGGTTTCACTAGAGTGTGTTCTCACCTTCACAAAAGATCCAGACCAACCGGAGGGAAACAAACTCTGGTTCGTCAGAAGTGGACTAAACGTGTCAATACGCCCTTAAACCTCCTAACTTTGTCCGTGGTTTGTTGGTCTTGATGTTTGCTCACCAAAGTTCTTCATCAAGCCTTTGAGACCTTCACAGAACTGCTGGATTCTTTCGTCATGTATTGTTTTCACCTTCGAATGTATGCTCCGCTTTAGCTTTTGGTTGTAACACGACCTCAACGGCTCCAAATATTTTTTTTTTTGTTTTTTTGCGAAGACCCGAATAGAAAATAAAACGAGAACAATGCTTTCCGGCCGCTGTTACCAGCACTAATCTCTTCCCTTTTCGCGGCGAGCCTGGAGTTTCCTTCTGACATTCTGATACACATTAATTATTTACCTAACAGTGTCTTGTGGTTGATCGGTAAACCGCCTTTCAGCCACTTTCTGGCCACAGAGCGTCCCCAGACACCCGACGAGGCGCTGGGTTCACACATTACAGACTCCAAGGATCTATCATTAAAGTCAGACAACTAATAGATGTGACTGGATCCAGTCCCACCACAGAATCAGAGTTCAACTTTAACGAGTCTGTCTTACATCCACCTCCTGTACATTTCCTCTGTTCTGGTGGCTGTTTGAAAGGCGGGGTAAACCTTGGACAGCTCAGAGGCAAATGGGGCAAAAAATATGCAGTGAAACTGACGAGGGCGATTTTGAGAGACCAGTAAATCCAACGAGCAAAGGAAAAGGAAAAGGCAAAACGGTTGTGCAGCTGTTAATGAGCTCAACACTTATTAAATCGACTCTTTTCTCTGTTCCCAGTGTTTATGAAATGTTTTCCTCTGCTGCTGGATCTTAGTTTTGTTAGATCCAAAAGATAAGCCACACGTATATTTTATCTTTGGTTTCTTGCCATTGTTTCAATCCCAGGAATTTCGGATCGTTTCTTTAATTTGGCCACAGCTTTGTTTGCTTTCCATTGTATTTTTCAGTCTCTCATATGCAGGGCCTTTCAGTCCAAAGTGTTCGATGCAGATCTTGACCTTCTGACTTGAGATAATGTGTAAAAGCATCAGCTCTGTCGGAGCAGCAGATGTTGGACACCAGTCGAGGTGTTTCGTCAAAATAAAAGCTTTGAGTACTTCACTGAGAATTACATCAAAGTTATACGAAATTCTCCAAAGCCGTCCACTTTCTTCGACGCTGAGGTAACTCAAAAGGTGGGACCAGGACGGCAAAAGTAGGACATGCTTATCGAACATCTACATCTGAAAATATGAAGATTACTTCCTGGCTAATAAGGACGTTTACCCACCAACACCAACATCATTACTGTCAGTCAACAAGAGGGCAGCATTCAGCAGTGGGGGTCAGTCCAAAGGTCAAAGGCATTCAGAGGACCAACCACACTCCTCACCATCACTCCTGGCTCCCAATCAAGCCCTTCACTCTCTCTCTCTCACACACACACACACACACACACACACACACACACACACTGCTCCTCCTCTCCGGTCTCCATGGTGCATGCTGTAACAGAGCTCATCCCCTCAGTGTTTCTGCTGCCGAAGCTGCTGGGGGCATTACGTCCGACCTTTGACCACAGGAAAATTGACTCTTCACCGGGCCTTGTGGGGTCTCACACTCTTGACCTACAAGGTCGTCCAGTCAAAGCTAGCCAATCAGCATTCTCTCTGAGCCACTCTCCTGCCCTCTGCTCCGGGTGAAAAGAGGTTGTTAGGTGTGTGAGAGTGGGTGTGGGGCGGGTGTGGGGGGAGGAAGGGGTGGCTGACCGTACAAGCACCCCACCCCACTGCGATGGAGCATATGTCGTGGCGTCTGCACATCACGGCAGGTCTGTCGGGTTTCCGTCACAGCGATCTGCCTTGAAGACCCTCGGCTTGAGCGTTTGTGTTTAGTGGAGCTCGGCATTGGACCGAACGAGTATCTGTCCATCTTAAGAAGGCGCCTGGCTTCCTGTGTGAAATCCTCAGGACCGTGCTCTCCCGCAAATCTTTCGGTCTCCGGCTTTTCTTGTCTAGTCTTGGGGAAATGGAGTTTACTGGAAAGCGGTGGAGAATCCTTACGGTCACGACCATTGTTGTAATCTAATGACCACTCTCTCGGAGTGAGAGGGAGGAGGCAGCGGAGGCCAAGGGAGCAGCGGACAGGAGGAGGGAGCCGAGGGGGTGGGGGGTGGAGGATGGTCAGGAAGGACGATGATGGTGTTTTGAAGGCAGGCGGGGTTGAGAGGTGGTTGGGGGTGGGGTGGGGGTGATTCTCTGTCCTCGGGATTGACCGGCTGGTGTTGACCTCTATTGGATCAAATCAGATAACCAGCTCTCAGTCAAAGGCATTGTCTCGTCATGTCCCACCAAAAATAGACTCTGCTTCATCCTGAACAGCACATGCAGAATCCCTCGCTGATTATTTTACCGCTGACAGCTTGTGGTTGCATTTTGTTGTTGCTAGCGAAACAGTCCGAGCGGGTTTTGACCGACTCCGATCTGCTGTTGCCGTTCTCGATTGGATCGATTGCATGTAGATTTGAGGTTTTTCCGTTTTTCGGCAAAGGCCAAAAGCAGAAAGGATCGTAAGGCTTTCTCGGCGCTGCACGTTTCAGCGAGCACCTTTCGCAACGTGTGGAGCGTGCTGCATGCTGTGTGGCTAACCCGCTGACCTCCGACAATTTATGGGTTGCGAGTATGAGAGCTTTGTCACAGAGATATATCTGCAGGACTTATTGTGTTAATGCAGTCCGTGCCTGTGAGGTGCCTCGCTCTGCCCCTCGGTGTGTGTTTGCAAGCATTTGTGCGTGGGCGTGTGTGACAGGGACTAATTCCATTAGTGGTCTAGTGCTACGGGAGATGAGCAGGGATTGACAGAGCTGCAGTCGTAATGAATTGGCTCTGGCAGCATCACTCAGCCTATAAGTTCCTTCTCTTCCCCTTTCCCTCCTCTCTCGCTTTCTCCCTGCTCCTCGCTCTCCTAGCAACGCTTTCGTCGCTCTCTCCCTCTCAATAAACACGCCCTTGTTAGGGTCTCGCTCGCTAATCCCAGCTCTTCATTACAGCCACGTTCGCTTAACCGGGCCGTTTCATTGCAGCTGCTGCGCCTGCACAATCGGCCGCGTACCTGCAGCCTGGGTTCTGATCGGCAAAACCCTCTCACTCGACGGAGCCGGTTCTCGAATCTCGGAAGTTTTTTAAAAGAGCTGTTCTTGCAATTTTGTTTTTACACAATCTGGGCTGTGTTGATGCAAATTGCAAATAGAGAATGTCAAGGTTTCCTCTTCTTTTGCTTGTCCTTCGAGGTTTTTGTAAATCTTTTATACCAAATGGAGCAATCCGTCTCTTCAACACGTGTTTTTGTTATCGACTCTCAATCACATTTCCAAGACACCATCACAGAAAATAATTTCAGTTCTCCGGTTCCCCCCTCCACCCGACCCTTCTTCTTAAAGTCTCTTTAAAAAGAGAGAAAAGAGGAGGATATTACAGCAGGTCCATTAAAACATTTTAATAATGTGGGCTAAAAGAAAAAGAAGTTTCAGTGCCGGCCTGGAGGTTTGGAGGTTATTTTCAAAACTCACCAATATTCTGACCAACGAGCCTCAATGGGAAACAAACTCCAACATACTGAATACTAGTAGATACAAGCAAGTCATCAACTGGCTCCACAGACTGATATTTGGCTGCAGGTCTGGACTTTGACTGAGCCACTGTCGCTTGCGAATGTCTCTGCTGGTGTGTTTAGGCTTGTTGCTCCGATCAGCCTCAGACTCAAAGCTTTGACACTCGCTGGCAGGTTTTCGTCCAGGGTTCGCCCTAAATGCACTTCATCCCGATGTGAAAAACTTTTCAACTATAGGCATGGATATGGAGCCAGCCATCCTTTTTTTAATTTTCAGAAGGATTCCTTGGTCCACGCCGTTTGTTTAACACTCAGATTAAATCACAGTTTGCGTTGCCACCATCAGCTGCCTTTTCGATAACACAAACAAGGACAACATAGAGATGAGACGGAGACGGGGGGTGGAGGTGAGGGGATGGGGGGGGGCGGTGGAAAGTTAAGTTTACACAAGGTTGAGGTGTTTCTGCGGCACTAAAAGACTCCAGCCAACATCGCTGACCTTTATTGGAGAAAGCCTCTCCTCTTGTAGTGCTGGAACCCCACTGCTTGCTGCTGAGCCATCCGACCCAGTGATAAAGGAAACCGAGGTGGCGGGGGGCCTCCGAAAGGGCACACAATGTCGATACAGGAGGAGGAGTGGTCGTGCGGACCCCCACAAGCATGCTGAAGATAAACACACTTGGGGTCTGCAGGGCTCTTTCTAAGAGTCTGAAATCGCTGCCCTTGAAGTACTTTGTGCAACGACGGAAAATCCCATGTTCTGATTATCGGCTCAGAGATTGCTTGGCTTGCTGCGGGTGTCAGGCACGGCAATTTCAGTGGAGGATTTGAAGTGGCTGGAGAAGCTGCGGCTGTGATTAGCGAGCGCGCTTAAGAGCCGAGCTGGTTTGTTAATAGTGGAGGACAGCATTCAGTCACTCCTGCAGAGTCTGAGGTTTTGATGAACAGGTGCCTCTTAAATCAGAATATTGTTGGGAATGTTCAGTAATCCAATTCAAAAGGTTCAATTTATATCAGTTCTTGGCACTGAGGTCTGCTAACCTGGATGGGGGATACTGTCGCTACGCCTTCCCTTTTGTGAAAATATACGTTTATTTTCTCTGAAAATCAAAATATCACAAGGCTTGGAAGAGGAGGGGCTTAAACATGGAAATGTGATACCATGGCATGACACAGGAACCATAAAAGGTCATTGCTAAATAAGCTGGCTGTTCATACTGTTCTGTGTCCACGGATATTAGTAGAAAGTTTAGTGTCAGGAAAAACTGAGGTGGAAAAATTCTCATTTGCAACAAGAATAACGTCACTTTCTGAATATTGTGAAGCAAAGGAATTCCTATTATAAGTGATTTCCGGCAGCTGCACAGTGTGTTGGCGTTACAATCTTGCTTAAAATATATTTTAATCCTCTTTTTCTTTTTTTCTTCTTCGTGCGAACATTCCCACATGTGTGCAGCTGTTGCACCTGAATTTCCAGGAATCCTCGTTGTGCTTCCTCTGTTACTTCCTGACGTCATCCTGTCTTTATCTCGTCTCTTTCTCTTTCATAAGGACACTGAATCTGTAGGTCACGTCGACTGACCACTTCCTCCCCCCCCCGAGAGTTAATGCTTTCATGTTCCCAGCAGCAACGTCACACATCACACATCCTCCGGGCAGCCGGCCTCCTGTGAGCATCACAACCGCCTCTATGTCTACTGTCATGCTTATGTGAATGGCGGGAGTTTTTTTTTTTTTTTTTTTCCTCCTTCAGTTAATGTGTCCCGTTTTATTACGTCACGATAGGATGCTTTCATACCTGCTTTTATCGCTCATAAATGTATCAGTTTTCTGTGATCTTCTCCAAGTCATCAGGAGAACGGCGGGGTGACGAAGAGCAGCGAAGCGTCAAGTCGTACATCCACCCACTGAACCGTTAGAGTCCAGAGCAACTGAGTCACAGAGTCCATAGATGACGATGTTTCATATTTACAGTTTGGTTTGTTTTTAGGAGTAAATGCTCACTTTGACATTAAATTGTTATTTTTGTCATTACATTTCTCAAAAACAGCAAACATTTTGTTGATTATGATTGATTTGTATAATAATAATAATAATAATAATAATAACACAGGCTTGAATAGTTTTTCTGGACTCTGTACCTCTCACTCATCAGCATGAGCCCTCTGCGGTTGCGTGTTTGTCCAAAGTTAGCTTGGTTAGCATCAGTCCCTCGATCCTGTAAAAACGCCACGGGTTCATCTGTTCTGTTGGGTGGAGATCCTACATTTTCCAAACCGAGACCGGATTCCAGGGAACGCCGGGCCGATCTTGGCAGCGCCACGGACTGCAAACAGCCGATCGCTGGCATCAGCAGGTAGAAGAATGTTCAGAATACGCAAAAATGCATTTGAAATAATCAAACTCTTGCTTTTTAATCCAGTGTATTCCCGTTTCTGCTCATGGAAATAACTCACGTTTTAAATGGTGATGACACTAAAACACCGACATTTAACTCTCCACTCTACGCCAACGCGGCACAAAGTGTGTCGTGGTGAGTAAAACACAGCAGTGAGGTCACAGGAAGAGAAAACAGTGGGAGAAAACATGGACGCTGGCTCGCTAATTGCGTCTTTAACTCCATTTTACAGCAGCGGATCACACCGTTGCCAAGCCGATGGTCTTCCAAGCAGGTCCATATATGAAGTACCTTGTTAAGCTAAGGTGGTCGATACAGTTGACAGTGTTTGTGTCCTCATTAGCTGCAGGATGTCCCTCAGTAGGAGAGGGGAGGCAAGGAGGACGTCGTCAATGATGAGGCGGTGCGCGCGCGCGCCCACTGCTGTGTGTGTGGAACCATCGCAATGATCGATCCGGCTCATAATCTCCCGTGACCCCCCCCAGGCGGCATGAATTACACCAGTGGGCAGTGTGCTCTCCCGAGCTCGTGTGTTTGCAAGGCAGAGAGCGCAGGAGGATGGGGGTCTCGGTAATTGCAGCAGATGGAGATAACGTCTGAGCGGACGAAGCCGAGCGGCGGCCGAGTGGATCAGCTCGGGAGAGAAGGTGTGTCAGGAAGGAAGGCAGTGGAGGAGTCGCGCTACCCTAAACACTGATTCGGGTGGAGGGCGGAGCTTCCCAACAGAACCAGTATTCAGAGTTCTGTAACTAACATGAAAGGTCACAGGAAGGGAAAACATTTGGGACCAAATGGGTCTGTTTTTGCTCATTTTAAGCATCTTTTTAGCTCAGCAACATGAGGAGACAAGCATTTCTCATTTCCATCTCATTTACACGGGCTTGGCGCAACAAAAGCGCAACTCGTCCACAAAAGGTCCGTCTAATTGTTGAAATATTACCATCAGCAGAAAAGCACTGAGAATGTAGCTTAATTCATATGCAGACATGAATCTGATTGAACTTAACCATTGTGACAGTGACTGAGAGAGCATCGTTTACGTTTCTGAAGGCCTTTTTAAATCTACATTAGCAATTAGCAATAAGGTTTACAATTCAACGTACAAACTGAGAAGTCTAAAACAAATGGTGACGAGGGTGATTAGAGGAGTGGAAACAGGTGGGTGATTAGATGGAGGAAGAGCAGCTGTGACGGGACACGAACCGACGCAGCTGAGGGAAAACGTCTGTCGACTAAACGCGAGAAAGACAAGAAAACTTTATTTATAGAAGCATCTTCCAGCCAGAGACAATTCAAAGTACCAGGAACCATGAGTCTTTACCGAATCACATTGCAAAGCACAACTTAGCATAAGTACTTTAGAAGCATAAAATGATACCAATTATAAAATGAAACCATTAAAGAATAAAATCAGAGTCAAAACTCCGTCGGCCCAGTGTGACCAATAAAATCACAGGAACGATGATCCCGACTGGCAGAGCATCAGTGGAGTGAAGGGTTCATGCTGTGAAATCTTAGCAAGGCATCACTAAGATGTTTTCAGTCAGACGTTCAAACGAAACAACACTTGCCTCAGCATCACTCTGCAATGCTTTTAAATCATCTGCTCTATTTGTTTTCAAAGGAACAGAAATCAACTTACAAGCAATTGCAGTCAGATCTCAGCGTCAAATAACATCTGATACACTCCGCTTAATTTGATTTCATTCGTGGTGCATGCGGTTGGGCGATGGCCAATGCAACTCGAAGAACTGCAAAGATTCAATGGATTACCGCGTCACTGCAGGACGGAGTTATTCCTCACATGGAAGCAGAGGTGTTGTGTACGTAGGTCTTGGTGCTGGTGCTGCTACGTACTGAATCAATGGATTGTCTGAATGATCCACATTCTCTGCCTGAATGGTTCCGGCAGAAACGCAATCATCTGGAAGAAGTTACAGCCAAAGCATTTTCGTCAGTAAATGTTCATATAGATTTTAGCAGGCTGTCCTCGGCGTCGAATGTGGATCCCATTCTGGTTTCGATCAGGTGGCATCATCTGGATATCTGGCCTCGGATCGCCACAAAGTCCGAAGGCGCGGAGACGAGACCTGATGTGACGCCTCCCAGAGTTTTCACAGCTAACCACAAATAAAAAAAATAAAAAAAAACCTGCAGCGGGTCACGTCCAGACCTGCTTGTTTCCCACTAAACACAACTGCTGCACATCGATCCAGCCTCCATTTCCAAAATGTGGTGTCAAGGTGTCGTTTCCTCCGAAGGCTCAAAATGGCTTCAGGCGTCCACTCCTGCACGTTGGGTGTGGGCATGCTTCCTTCTCATTTTCATTAAGCCAAGATAACCGGTGTACTGAGAAAGCTAATATTTTCAAGTCAAAAATCCCTTTTTGGATTTTTCTTTCTCTCTTGTAAGTATAGCGTCATAGCAACAGCCATAATGATCTACCTGTGAAGGAAAATGTGTTGCGCTTCCCGTTGGCACTCGGGCGATATCAGTGTGTGCTGCAATTCTGGACTAGTTAGAGATCATCTCAAAAGTCACTGGACATTTGGGACGTTTCAGATGCACATTGTTGCTGTTTTTAGTGTCAGGCTAAATGAAATACCTAAAACTACCATATTTGAGAAAATAGCAGGCGCTGAAATTAAATTATTGAAATAGCTGGGAAAAGGAA
Source organism: Poeciliopsis gracilis (assembly GCA_911649635.1). NCBI lineage: Eukaryota > Metazoa > Chordata > Actinopteri > Cyprinodontiformes > Poeciliidae > Poeciliopsis > Poeciliopsis gracilis. The sequence continues at coordinate 46,083 of CAJVRI010000061.1, forward strand.
AAGCACTTGTTAAAAGGCCAAACATTCATTCTTTTAAGAATCCCAAAATAAAAAATAAAAAAAATGACAAACATGTCTTCCCCTTCTGTCCTTCAGCCGCTCCTGTTAATTTTCTTGGGGAGGAAGGAGGTTAGAGTTATATGAAGGTTGTCATATGAGTCGGCTCATACATCACACCGGATGACCTTAGCCTCTGTGACAGTCAGGGCAGGACGGTGTGTTTGTGCGCCGCCACGCGCCGTCATGCCCGCATCTGCTGAGCTAACGTGATCCGGCTTGTTTGACAACACCGCCGCGCGCCCCCGCACGCCGTCTCCGCACAAACGCAGGTAAATATGTATATCGGACTGTTGTGGTGCAGCAAACCACGAGAGCCGCCGGCGCACCAGTGACATCCACAGGTGTAGGATTACACTGGCAGAAGATTATTATTGATTTGCTCGTGGAGCTGCCAGTCTCTGCTCGGCTGCCATCGGCGGAGTGATTGACAGGGACGGGGTTGGGTGGCCCGCAGCCGGCCGGTGGGAACGTCTCTGCCGGGTGGAGGAGAGGAGGAGAACACGGAGCGACGAAGAAGACCGATGACCGCTTGAGACCGATGAGTCGAACAGAGAAGAGGAGGTTGAATTTAGACAGACCAGGGCCTGACATCCTAACACTGGTCAGATCCTCGTTATATAACCCGTAGCAAAATGTGTACTTTGTTGTTTCCTCGTCACAATACGCGCAGGACGACGGGCTCTGTGGCTGTGGAAGTTCCTCTGACTAGTCTGAAATTTCTTGCGTAGCTTTGGAAGGTTGCGCTGAAACGCTGAGATCCTAAAAACCGACATGTTTAGAGTTGCTTTTGAACCACAACACATGGACCAACATATCCAACATGCATGTACGATTTCAACTTGACAAACTGTAATGTCCGTTATTGATTTTCACAACTGGTGACGACATGATGTGTTTCTGATGACTGTTGTTGGCTGGTGGATGATGTGACCAAGTCTGCACAACAGACTGAGACTCAATTGGAACTGCAGATTTTCTAATCGGCTTTCGGCGTTTCACACAAGAAATGATTCAAATGTATTTTTAAACCAATAGTCGGTCAAATATATAATTTTCTGACTTTAAGACACAAAAACAAACCAAACGGCTAAGCTACAAAATGATAACGGGGACATTACAGCGAAAGCAGACCCACTCTCTCTCAGACAACCTAATGTTTTGCTGCCAGACGACGCGATTGGTCCATTTTGCAAAACAGACACCAGAAATTGGATTTACATGCACTAAACTGTCTAGTTTTTGTTTTTTTTAAATAACACACGGCTAGTTCAATTTGTGGCCTTTTTGTTGTGCACATTGGTGCGCATTATGCAGACCGCGCGCGTTTACATTTCAGACATTGAGCTGAAGGTGTTTCCTGGGGAGACGGCGGTGAGAGAGAGAGAGAGCATAAAACGAGAAGCGGATATGTGATTTATTAGAAGGAACGGCACGCAACTCTTCTCTTGTTTGTGTAAATCTTACACAAAAGCACTTTAATCAGCCGTCTCCAAATGGCTGTTGAGAACCTAAAACATTTACAGACCAAGAAATACAAGCAATGCACAGATCGCAAGTCTCTTTTTTTTGTGAGGTTCTTCTAAGGACAAGCCAAAAGAGTTAACCATTTTATAATGCTGCAGTTTACTTTGTCTGCTTCTGCCTTGGGCTGTAAACTAAAGATTAGAGCGTCCTGTAAAAGCGAGAAGCGATGCAGCAGTCGGCCACATTCCCAGTTCTTTACTGGTCTACACAAATCACGTTCTGAGGCCCAGCAAATTCACATCTCAGCGTGTCGTGCAAAAACACAATCCTACCCAACGCTTCCGGTATGTTTCCAGTCAAAATAAGCCGAGATTTCTTCTGTGAGCATGAGTATGCTGCTGTTTTTACTCCTATTAGCTGATATTAAACTACAAGTTTAGTTTCCACTACCCATGCAGACTCAGATCAGGATCTCCTTCTTGGAGTGTGATTTCCTCGCACGCAACCGCTTTCTCGGATTGGCTCCCTCAAGAGTGCAGACGCGGGCCGAACCGCTCGCTCCGATATTGGACGTTGCACTTTACGAAGCCCGATGATTCATGTTTTTATTTGAGGACCATAAAACAATAAAGCGTGATTGGCGTACCTGCTCGGGGTGCAGCTCTCTGCCGCGGGACGAAGGCAGAGCCCAATAAATGACAGCATCGATTTCTCCTGGCAAAATTCCGCCTCGTGTGTAAAAGTATCCATATTTATCTGCGGGACACAATAAAAGGGGCTTTTAATGCGACGTCGACGTCACGCAGATGACCCTTGACGGACAGCAGAATTTCACCAACGTTTGTTCTTTCACATCCACAGAGAGGACATGCAAACTCCACCCGCCATGTTCAGCTCTTCAAAACAAGTCAATGTGATTGAAATGCAATGATCCTGAGGGCGAGCTATCTGCTGCTGGATTCAATCCCTTTTAGATTAATGCAGGGGTTGAGTTAGAGACGTGGCTCTACACTCAGGGCGCCGAAGCCAGGGGGGCAACACAAGCAGTCAAAGAGAAAGAGGGGGGCGGGAGAAAAAAGTCTTAAAGCTGCAGCGATCAGACGTGTCTTCTGCCTTCTGCTCACAATTTCAGACTCAGCTCGGTCATTGACAACCCAGTTAACCAGTTAATCAATACTTTCAGATTCCAATTCAATGATGTAGTTTGAATATGCAGCAAAATTTAACCCTTTAATGCCAAACGTGTCATTTTTATACGATTATTTCTCTCATAAGGATATATTTTTTTAATCTGCTGCTTTGAGTAAATATGGCGATAAAACCTTTGATTGGTAAAGAAACATTTATTTCCAGTTAAATTCAAAGATGCTTTATTGAACACAAGGGGAAATTAAATGTTGTTATAGTAGACTATGATGGCTCTGGGCAGAACAGATCTCTTGTAGCAGTCTGTGTTGCAGTGAATCTGAAGACGCCTCTGACTGAAGACACTCTGAGGAAGAGGATGGTCCTGGTTGTTTACAATATAAACTAATTCATATAATAGAAACTGCTTTCTTTAACACAATGAAACATGATCAGTGCCTAATTTAAAAGAAAACTACGTTAACACACTTTGAATGGTTTCCATTCTTATTGTTTTGATTTAACCTGTTTATCTGACATGCAGACATAATACTGTCCCTTCTTTTTTTTTTTTTTAGACTCTGAGTCTGCCACAACAAATTATTTACAGGCAAACGGCGGCTGTCTGACACACCTCAAGGTGCTCGGTTCAATGCCAAGTGTGTGGACACGCAGCCTGTCCCTGTCAGCCTGTCAGCCCCCCTCCGCCTGCCCCCTCCGCCCCCTCCGCCCCCTCCGCCTGCCCCTTCACCAGCACCTCCCGTCCGCTTCTGTCTGGGAGTTTCTCTGTCTGTGCGCCCGTTTCTGTTCATGCCAGTGACTCAGCGCTCAGAGAGCTGGGACCATAACGTGTCATAATGCATAAAGATGGCTTTACATCACTGACCACTTGATAATAATATATTTTAAAATAAGCTTTCTGAGAGTATATATAATACGTGTATAGTAATATTATACATAGAATATATAGCTGAGCCTCACCTGGGATTGATCAACCTCTCTAACTGCACTGGCTGCATTCAATGGGAGCATGCTCCTCCTGTCTATACGTCACTAATAAAATAGCTAGAAAACATTTAATGTGTGAACTGATTTGCCATTATTTAGCTTATGTATATAATGTCCAGTGTTTTTTGTCGTGTGTAACGTGTTTCGTGTGCTGAGCAGCGATCAGAACCGGCAGAGAACAGACTGGAGGTGAGGCAGGCAGTTCTGCTGCCTCGTGGCAGGGGGCGCTCACGATCCCAGACATTGTGACTCCACAACTGCAGAGTAAGAGACGGCAACAGTGAGCTAGCCATGGAGCTAGCCACACAGTGAAATGCAGCGATATATTTATAGTTTTCTCCTCTTATCACAATAATCACTTATTAATAACCATAAAATAAACATGAAGCCTAAAACCAAACCACTGCAACAGACCGAATGTTCTGCTCTTTGTGTGGGAAATATTTCAGTGGGTTTTTTTGTGGCGTTGCTGTCAGTTGCTTTGGCAACCAGTCTGTGTGTAGCCTGGCCAACATGGAGAGCGACAAACACGTGGTTTTGAATTGTACTTTAACGGTTTTTCCACTTTGCTGTGGAGCAGAGCGCGAAATTAATAATCCCTAAATTTCCAACAATAATACTCGTTCTACCGCGGCAGCACGTCTATGGATGGCATGTAAAAGAATCGTCTTTCTCTCTCTCTCTCTCTCTCTCTCTCTCAATATATATATATATACCAGCACACACACATACACACACCTCTTTCTCCCGTCTGAAATATGGCTGCGTCTGCCCAGCCTGTATATCTGGGCTTGTTTCTTTGGCAGGAAACCTTGGTCGCTGCTGATGAAAAAAGAAGCTCCACAAATAACTTGGAGAAGCACAAAACCCCGAGAGGTCACCGGTAAAATGAAGGCCGAGCGCTCGTCACGACACTCGGTGGTGCTGGGTTCATGCGTCGCTCATCAGCCGCTCGCCGGATGACGACGCCACGCCACACGCTCCGTCCGTCGCAAAGAAACCAAGCAGACGGGTCGCTGCTTGAAATTAAAACAAAATTTGCTGCTACGGCGAGAGAACCAGAGCTGCCCTTACAGAAGAATCCCATGAAAACCACACGCGTGGTTCACACAACTTTCAAACTCCTGATGTGGTCCAGTCCATTAGGTTAGGTTCTCCAAGTCATTTCTAAATCATTTCTATATTTGTTCCTCGACTAAGCTCACCTCAAGATTGTCGAAGCTGCTTCACTGTCTGTGATTTTATGCCAGTTGTGCCCCGATTTAAGGTGTGTTATTGTGTCAATCTAAAGATTCCAAGTTTTTCCCAAACTCCATTTTGCTCTTTGCAGCCGCACTCACTTGAAACCTTTTCAAAACCTGCCTTCAGTCCACAAGTGTACTTAGCATCTCGCCATCCGCTTTAAAAGTACTGGTTTGAGTATTAATGTGTTTCGGCTCCGTCTCGGTAGACGGCAGTAATTACCACGAGCCGTTAGGGTGAGACGGGATTGTGGAACAGGTACGGCGACGTGAAATGAAACGAAGCAAAACAGCATCGTCACATCGCCGGTGCAAGAAGAGAAGCCCAGCTTTACACTCCATTATCCTCATTACCAAGAAGAAAAACACTTTATCTGCAGAATCTGATGCAGACAATAACATCTTGAGGACACCAGATTGCCTGTACTTGGAGCATCGACTTTGTTTGGACAGCATGAGGATCACAAAACACACTTCAGGCACGTGTTACTTTAAACACAAAGTAAATGGCATTTGGTTGACGTAGCTTAGGTGTGTGTTGCTTTAAGTAAAGAAAGCAACACACATCCCTTTGATTTCACCGGCTCAATTAGTTTGGTGGCTTTCGGGATCTGCAAAGGTGTTAACTATGAGCTGGGCGAGCGGCAGAGAGACCGTATCGGTTGCTGCTGCACGTACAAACTGATGTACATGTGAACAACTACTATATACAAGCTGAATTACCAACTCTTAGAAAAAACAAGTCAAAGTTAGCCTGACATAGAATCCTCCTGCAAGACATGATCCTACATACATTTCACACCAAACTGGCCGACGCGGCACAAAACTGAGGAGACGGTCCACTGCAGTAGCAACACCACGCAGCAGCAACCTTCAAAGTTTGTGAATACTTTAGAGTCCAACTTTTACCGAGGTCTTCAGTGGCAAAAGGTTTTAGAAGAGAATCCAATCAGTGGCTCGATGAAAGAACGATGGGTCAATCTAAAGCTGCTTCTTTTTCCATAAAACTGACCAACAGTTGACAAGAGATAAGCTGATCATTCAAAAAAGACCAGAGTGCGATCGTTCTAAAGACGTTGGTGGCATGTTAGATGGTTTCTTTGTTCGTTTGAAATGAAAACTTGCTTTTGAACTGGAATTGGAGATTTAAAATTGAAATTTAAAATAAACGTTCATTAAATGTAAGATTTTAAAGCTACATCCAAAAACATGAATTGCAGCTTTCAACAGGTAAGGTTTTTGCTTCCCTGCTTGCGTGCACCTGCCTTTCGTTAGCGGAGCCGCGGCCCGCCGGGGCTTTGTTCAAGAGCACTCAGCGAGTCGCCGAGTGTTAACGCGGCGCTGACTCGCAAAGAGACCTGTAATGCGCCGGCGCCGCCGCCTCACAGCGTCGACTGGAGGGCGATTGTGAAGGATTAACGCGCAGAACGCCATCCACTTGCCTCAAGTACCCGCCGCTCTGCTCCGACGGGCTGCTCCGAGTGGGGCCCTCTCCGCCTCGTTTCTTGATTTAATCAATTATCAGTTTTCTCACTCAGAGGAGTCCAAACAAGCAAAATCAAGAAACAATAAATAATTCTATTTGGAGGATGAGAGTGGGATGTATTTAATGAAATGCAGGCACCCTCAAAGCTCCCTCTCTCTCTCACACACACACACACACACACACACACTTACACACCGGGATAAGAGGGGGGTTTGGCGAGATATTGAACCAGAGGAGCCTCAGCCTCCCATAGCTGCTTCAGAGACAGGATACCCAAATTAGCCGTAGGCAATGCACCATGAGTGTTTGCGCACTTGTTTGTGTCTGACGGTCTGGAATTATTTGAATGTCTTTCCTGCTCTTTCACCTGGATTTATCAGCTGTCAAAATTTCTATTTAAAAAATAAAAACAAAACAACTTTTCCTGTGGAAACTCCATCTGACCGTGCGAGATTCCGACTGATTTATTATTATCGTTTTTGTGCCTCATTAATGATTTTCTTCATGAGATCAGAGAGGCTTATTGATCAGACGTCCAATAGGCTGTGAGAATGTGTGTCATTGCACCGGCTCAATTGCTACGGAGTCAAACAGAGGAACATAAGATCGTGTGCTTTTTTTATGACTGCATGTTTTCTTTTAGGATATGCAAAATTCAAACGTACGAATTAGAGAAGTGAGCTCAGGATTGTATTCTTTAACAGTTGCGCTACATGAATCAAGTACCTATTGCGAATTTGACCGTAGCTCGACAAACCAATTTAGGCATTTTGTAAACAAATGAATGATAAAATCTCCAACCAGTAGATGGCGACAGAGTGCTTCCTGCACGACGACGGCTATGTGTAGAAGATGCAGCAACCGTCATTAAAGAGAAATAAATAATACATTAGTTGCATTCAACCATAGAAGCTTGAAGTGAATTTGCAACAACAGTCAAACTCATCTACGAATGCAATCATTTTTGACTCTGACTGAACTCCTTATTTTTATTTCGTTTCACATTTTAGTATTTTGATGTAAATGTTACCATGTTCTAAGTTGTAGCTTGTTGTAAGTGTGCCTTATTGGTCAGGTCTCCTTCAAATAAGAGAGGTCAATATTAAGAGCTTGGCCACCAAGCATGAACGTTTTAAACTTTCTGTGCTTCTGGCATGTGGCATGTCCAACATTTGTATTGGATAATTACACTTTATCCACTTTACTTGTGCGATAAATCGTTCTGCAAGATTTTTTTTTTTCTTTCTGCGCTTCAATGTGTAAAACTGTTGCGGCGCTGCGACTTTAAAATTTAATAAAAGTGTCTGACTCCGTCAGCTTTCATTCATCCGCGTCACAGATGAAGTAGGCGAGCGCAGCACACAGACGGCCGTTATTAGTCGGCGACTGACCGGCACACACGCTGCTTCGTGAATCGAACGTGGATCTTGTCCTGCTCTCAAATCTGCACCACCTCTTGATAAATGAGGCTTCTGGGCACTAGAAGCATCTGCTCCTGGAGGTCGCTTCCCTGTTATTGCGACCGAGATGTGCTAGAGGGAGCCCTCATCCGGTTTGGCCCCTGACAACGGTCAAAGATCCGACTCCCCTCCTCCTCCCGTCAGCCGCCAGGCAGGGCCAGCAGGCCAAGGCCGGTCCGGTGATGGGGTCGGGCGCCCCAGGGGACCGGAGAGGGGACTGACCCGAGCTGTGGTCAGCCGCTGCGTGAGACAAAGAGGGCGGATGCTGAATGCAATCTGACCCCGTCGCCCATTTAAAGAGGGAGAGCGAGTGGAAGAAGCAGCAGAGGAGGTGAAGACTGAGAGAGAACGCGGGGAGTAACACAAAGATGAAGGCTGTTCCCGGGATCTGAGCACAACAGAACAGATCTGTCAACCCGGTTAAATGAAAGAATGGAGATTTTAAAAATGAGCAATAATTTTGAGCCAGTCGAGAAAAAAAAATATATCAAGCTCCCCACTTTGCAGATTGGTTGTTTTGTGTAAAGGAAGAAGAAAAAAAAAAAACAACCAAGGTCTAAAGCGCGGCTGAAGTGTGGGTGCTGAAAAGCCATTCTCTGAATTTTGTTCTTTAAATGGGGAGAAGTATTGATCTGGCTCAGCTGGACCTGTAGTGATGTGTGTGTGTGTGTGTGTGTGTGTGTGTGTGTGTGTGTGTGTGTGTGTGTGTGTGTGTGTGTGTGTGTGTGTGTGTGTGTGTGTGTGTGTGTGTGTGTGTGTGTGCGCGCGCGCGCGCGCGGTTGAGCAATAGAGAAAAAGAGAGCGACGGAAGGAAGCAAGGAAGGAAGGAAGCTGAGAGGCTTTGTCTTTTAGGACCCAGTAGGGGTGGCGCTGGGCTGTTACCATGGATACAGCCTCACCCCCCACCCCACCTCCTGCACCCCTACCCCTCACATCCCCTTCCACCATCTCAATGAACACATATATACAAACTGACGTGCATAAACACAATCAGACACAAACATGTTCTTCTCCAGGGTGAAGACATTTCATAAAGGAAGTGTCCCGCTACACACACACACACACACACACACACACACACACAAGCAGTAAGGTTCAACAAGAAAAAAAACATAAAAATACAGCAGGACACTAATGTGAGACACAGACTCATCAGTCCTTCCCTCCGACACGTTTCCACTGACTCCATACCGTCTTGAACATCCAGCCATTCCTGAAATGCACTGATTGAGCTTTTCTATCATTACTGTTAATGTTCATGAATAAATCTCATCTCTTTTGTAAGAAATGCACATCAGAAAACTTTATAACCACGCAACAGATACGAATACCTCTTGCTAAAACAAGAAACCCGAGGACTTTGCATCATTTGGTGGCACGAGTTCATCTGTGTCTCACATTTTCAGCACCAAGGCTTTTACAACACGCCGTCATTCTGAAACGAGCAATAAACATTACATTTTGCCAAATGCCATTATTTAAACACGTCATTAATATTTTTGATCAATGCTCCACAAAAAGTCAAAAGGCAACTCTAAACCTTAAACTTTTATTTAAAGGACTTCGGTGTTTCGGCTTTTTTGCAGTTTTTCCAGGTTTGTGGTGCATGATTGGCAAAGCCATTCAGTGACTCATTAACCAACAGAAGCATTTTAAAGTATATTTTCTAAAGAGTGTCTAAAGAGCCTCTTCTTTAGACACACACGCACACATAGCTGTAAATAAAGAAAACCCCATCCAAAAGAAAACACCATTTAGAATCAGATCCTCCAGCACATGGCTTACAGAAACAGTCCTGCAGACGCGTCTGCTCCTATTCAAACAAACTCTTGTGGATAAGCAGATTAAAACGAAGCTCTGTGCTCTTATTTCCTAAATGATGATGTCGATGGTGATGGATAGTGGAGGGTTTCATGGGGTTGTTATAAGGCAGGAAGCTTCGACGCTGGCCAGCGCGGCCGGATCAATACGCCCAGGGTCAGTTACAATATTTAGGGTCACATGACTCCAGGACCAAAATAAATCAGGATGTGAAATATTGTTGCCGTGGATGCGAGGGTGGGCCGGGGAATGAAGGAAGGGGGGAGGAAAAAAAGTGGAAGAGGAGGTGGGCGTGAAAAGAAGGCGAGGGAAAAGAAAAGGTGCACAAGAAGCATCTGGAGGAGGAGGAGGAGGAGGAGGAGGAGGAGGAGGAGGAGGAGGAGGAGGAGGAGGAGGAGGAGGAGGAGGAGGAGGAGGAGGAGGAGTTTTGTTGATATTTATTTATGGCTCATGACGAGGTGACAAAGGCCACCAGATGAGATAAATACAATCTTCGGTAAAATGTTTAATGGTGAGAGGTGGTATAACGTCTTTTAATTACACACTTAAGAAGGTTTGAAAATAGATTTTTTGCATTTTATGAAGTGGAAGGAAAGATCAGATAAACATCTTCAAAAAGTAAAGGTCTGTGCTTTGACTGGGCCATTTCTGACACCGTATTTCCAGCCCTACATCAAACCTGGGGTCACAAAAAACGACCTCATCGTACTCTAATCAGGCGATCTAACGAGGCAGTTGGCTGCACTGGATTTCATTTAAGGGCATCGGAGTAAAAGGGGCTCAATATAACAAATTCCAGAGCTGCATTTCTAGAATATGTTGATAGCCATGTGCAATTTCGATTCTTTGTCAGTCCTTCGCATAAAAAACCCCGAGGTTTGTTGTATGAAGACTTTTGCGAGGCACAATACAAGATGCAGCGTATTTGTGTGACACTCATAATTTAAATACAGAAAACGCATCCAAAATCTAACAATCAAGAGCAGAATATTGTGCTTGTACCTAATAACTAACATTAAAAAAAAAAAGTTTTTGTTCAAAGTCATTATGTGGAAGCTGTAAAACTTCCAAAACTGGCTTCAGTCATGCAAGTGAGCCGATATCAAGTCAAACAGTCAAGCGTGAGGCATCAGAAATCTGATTACATATTGCGAACCCATTCCGCTGCGCCCTGATTGCTCCTCCGCCTCGGCTCAGGTTAGATCACATCTCGCGCACTAATTTCCTCACATAAGGAGATTTTCCGGAGCTCTGTCCAAACAACGGGAGAAGATAGATGGAAAAACAAAGTGAGCAATTCTATTTCCTCTTCATAATAAAGCTTTTAAAGTTTTAGCTGATTCAGGCTCCACCGCACCCAACGCCGCCTTTACGTCTCAAAGAGGCAGGAGGAGAAGGTGAGGAGAGAGTGATAGATGGAGCTCATAGTTCCACAGTTTGAGGTAAAAGCAAGAGGGAAAAAAAAAAAAGGTAAATTAGATCTATTCGACTTCGATATGCCACGACTGCGGATCCACAGACGCACGCACACTGAACCGCATTATCTTATCATATACTCCGCTAACTGAGTCCATTCACTCGTGCCTCTGTTTGCGTCTTCTGTGTTTGCGTAATTAATTGAGGATTTCTGGGTCTATTCGACAAGAGCTGACCTCTGACCTCCTTAACAAGTGGCTGCTCCGCCCTCTCCTGGCTCCAAGTCTCTCAATCTCACACTTTGTTAAGGGAAATTAGTCTCACACACACAAACACTCACACACGCACACGCACATGCACACACACCCCGCCCTTCGTCCGGTGACTCCGCAGCGTGTCGTAGGGGTTTCACGGTCGCATTTGAGCGGCTCTCGTCTTCTTCCTGTGGCGCTCAGGTTCGACGTTAAAGAGACCGCGCTCTCAGACTTGAACCTGTGAGCTCTGAAAACAAAATGGTGGAGCTTTTGAAAAAGTAGCGGATGGCGGTACGCCCATAAACCTTTAAATTCAGTTTCTCAAAAGAAAAGACGCCACTGGAATTCCTTGAGTGCGTACGCACACCGCACAGCATTCTGGGGGATGTAGGCAGAGGACAAGACTTCAGCCGCTCGGTTGTCTCACAGCAACTCGCTCGCTCTTTGGTTACCTAGCGACAACCTTTTGAGTAACTCAAACAGCATCTGTTTCGGGTTTCGCCACCGTGCCTCATAGCTGCGTTAAAAAAAATTAAAAATACGACGACATGGAGTGAAGGGGGGAAATGGTTGAGGAAAAATACGAAAGGTCACGTCAGTTTGATGTAAGGTCGCTCATCGTGTGGGTCAGGGCACAGGGGCTAACCTTTAGCACACCAAGTGAACCAGCTAGCCTTGGGATTACAAGACCCTGTAAAAATGTGGCAATATATAAAAAGTAAAGTTACATTTACATCATGCTAAAACCTTTATTTGCCCACTATAACGAACATCAATCATCTTTAGCTTAGCAACGCTTCAGGCATCTTCAGCCTCTGTTTATATTCCGAAGTCAGTCGAACAGAATCTGTTGTTGTTATTAACAACCTGTAGTACGAAGGTGTTCACTTTGTGTATGAATAGCTAAAATGAAAGAAGTGAACCACCTTTTAGCGTTAGCTACAAGGGTTAGCTACAAGCGTTAGCTACAAGCGTTAGCTACAAGCGTTAGCTACAAGCATTAGCTACAAGCGTTAGCTACAAGCGTCGCTACGCTAAGCCTAACTGGAACATTCTCATCTCATCGTTGTGTCATTCCCAGATCCTTCATCTGAACTTTGATTCACGCGTGATCACACAATTTACTGGTGTTTTCAAGATATGTCGGTGTTTTTGACTGCAATCCTAGAAATTGTTTGTTTTCTTTTTTTTCCTTCAATAATGGAGGAAAAAAATCTGCTTTAGACATTATACCGGTACACAAACAATTTAGGTTCAGTCAGTGAAAGACGCACTGATTTTACATTTCATCTTGCAAAGAAAAAAAAAAAAAAGAGATTCTAATAAAATGTATTTACACTCTAAACTTTGACAAGTCGACTTTACTTAAAAAGAATCTTGGAAACCGATTTGCCTCCAAAATGCAAGTAAGTTTAACTACTATTCTGACGTTTTGTTTTACTTTACATGTGCTTGTTCAGTGCATTAAGACCTTGTTGTATGGACTTAATTGTGTCAAGTTAATTTAACTTGGTTGAGTGAAGTTGTTTCAACTTAGAAATAGCAGGTAAATTAACCTTTTCTTAACTCAAATATATCCAGTTAGTCCAACTCACATGAACAGTGCAGTTTACTTAGCATAACATAACAAAGGAACCTGGATGAAGTCTGCCACGGCATCTGAATCCTGTGGATAATAAGAAAAGTGCAAATTAAAAAAAAAACAAAAAACGACCTTTTGTGTCCAAAAGGTTTGGATCAGCAAACCTTTTGTGGAGTTTGAAAGATTCAGATAAAAGATTTAAAAACACTTCTTAAATTATGAGCCAAGCATAAATGTTGAACCTGTTTCTGCAGAAACCAGGTCTGTTTGTTTCGTCCATCAATTGTGTGAATATCAACTAGAGTTTGGTTTGGTGGCTTGCAGATGGAGACCTTGCAGCTTTTCTTTGTGAGTAACTTTAACAGTTCGTGCTGCTTTTGTGTGGCGACGCGACGCTTTCTCAGAACGTTTGGCTGAAAGGCACCGACGACGTCGGGGCTCTGATGAATAGCGACGAACGTCTGTGTGTGTGTGTGTGTGTGTGTGTGTGCGTGTGCGTGTGCGTGTGTGTGTGTGTGTGTGTGTGTGTGTGTGTGTGTGTGTGTGTGTGTGACCTTCCGCAAATGTGCGACCATGTCAGTTTTTTTTTTGATTTCCACACGTTACCGATCCCGCTGATTGGACGTGTCTGCCAATTATTGATTTCCCGCAGACGAGTTGCTAAAATACTCCCAGCTAATCCTGGCGGCGTGGATGTGCGGTAGATAATGACGCGTAATGAGCTAATGACTCGCTGAAATATTTAGTAGAGCCTCGGAGAGGTTGCACTATTAAAGGCGTGAGAGGTCGTTAGAGGGCCGTCTGAGGGACGGGCCCTTCGATTAGCAACGCCGAGGGCCCCTTGTCTCTGCCAGTCCTCCGAACTGAACATGCACACTGGCGTGTGCGTGTTTGACAGAACGCACACGGGCCTGCGGTGATACACATGTAGATACACACACGTATGGTAAAATACAAAGCAGGCGGAGGGAGGGGGAAAAAAAACTGATGAAAAGCTGTGCTGTTAGGAGCTGGACCATTGATCGGTCAGCTTTTAAGAGAGTGACCTTTCGCAGAGGGCCCTACTGGCCCCGATAAATCTGATCTGGGGGGCCATCTGTGTCTGGGTGGGAGTTGTCTCTCTAGGATAGCACCCCAGAGGAGACAGGAGAGAGGAGGAACAGAAAAAAAAAAAGAAAAGGGGGCAAAGGAAAAGGAATGTGGAAGAAATCAGAGAGACGGGAGACGACGAGGGAAAAGGTCACAGAGAGCAGAGAAGCAAGGAGGCGACGGGAGGAACGAGAACGGAGCAGATGGGAGGACAGCCAAGAAGGAGTGATGGAAGAAGAGAGCAGATAAAGAATGGACTTGGTCAACATGTCGTCTCCTCGTACGTTTCAGTCCCACAGCTCTGCTCACATAGGAGAAGGAGAGCTCTGATTGGAGACGCAGGCCTTGAAGGCCCAAAGCGACTGGTATAAAAACTGTTAATCCCAGAATGCACTGCGTCACAGCGTGAGCACGTGACACCGCTATCGAAACCAGGCTGCTGGTCCACATCCACGCCTGTAGTCACAGTACCAGGCTACATAGTGGACAGAACCGTTACGTATCGCTTATTTGGTCCTAAACGTCCCTCAACAAACCACATGTGATCACATCTGGACCACTTTATAGGAATCATTTAGTTGGTAAGATTCTGTTGACACAAACTGAAAGGCAGAATTGTTCATATCTTCTTAGTTAGAAACTTAAAGCTGCATTATGCAACTTTTACATATAAATAAAACCCTTTTATTCATAATTGTTAAACTGCAGCTATATGGTGACGGTACGGCTTGGGTGAAAAAAAAACCAACTCTCCTCTGCCTGTTCCCAGTGGTCCCAGTGCTAACTAGAAACAGACAATCAGAGCCAGGAGGCGGGTCTTAGTGCTGTCAATCATCCCTCTCTGCGTTGTTCCTTCCTGAACGCAGAGCCTGTCATGAAATGCTACGGCTGGTTAGCAGAGCTACAGCTGTTTCTCTGCCAGTAGCACATTTAGCAGCGAGTACATGAAGTCGGTTGACAGCGCCAAGCCCCGCCTCCTGGGCTCTGATTGGCTGTTTTTGACTGGAATGGTGCGTTTCTTCAAACGGCAGCAGCAGCTCTGGGAGGAAGCGGCGGAGGTGAATGTTTTCACACATTATCCGTCACGACACGTTTTCACAAACAGTTTTAACAAACAGTTTTAACAAACAGTTTTAACAAACAGTTTTAACAAACAGTTTTAACAAGTACGTAAAAAAACATATTTTTCATAAAGGTTACGTACTGCACCTTTAATATGAAGATATGTTTTGCTGGTCGATGTTAAATAGCTTCTTCTTTGTCTGACGGGAAAAACAGGATATAAAATACAGAAAATGTAAAACCTTCAAACGTCTACAAAAAACAGAAAAAATATTACGATTCCGACCACAAGACGTTTTTTTTTTGTTTGTTTTTTTGCAAACATTTGAGAAGAAATCATAGACAAACTATATTAGATCTCACTATCGCTCTTATTTGACTTCAACAATTCACCTGAGCAACTATCTGCTTCTTATTGAGCTCCTCGTTTGCGCATTAAAGTCATGTGTGCCGTAGATAAGCACTGCACACACACACACACACACACACACACGCACACACACACACACAATAAACACACACAGCTTCACCTGCTGCAGTAAAAACCACGTTGACCAGACAAACCCTCTGTGTTCCTAACAAACTAACACACACACACACACACCCCCACCGCCTCCTTGTGCACCTTCAAAACAAACGCACATGCGCTCACACACACCATTACTCTTTCTCTCTCTATCTGCAACATTTAATTCCCTTTGGAAGAAGACAGGTGCAAACGCTGATTGAGCCCGAGCCAGATTTAGCGAAGGCTCTCGGTGTGCGACCAGCTGCACTCTCCGACCCACTGAGATCGATGTCCAGCCAGCCGGGCCGGTCCGGGCCGGGTTCTGGCCGGGCAGCAAGCAGGCAGGCAGTGGACCGGGCCTGCAACCAGCGGGCAGAGGGGGCCCACGGCTTTTCCCCTCTCCCCCCCCGCCCCGATATGGCCGCGCTTCACTGGGCTCATCGGGAAGGCCGCAGTGGGGCGCCGCGCAGTGCCAAGCCCAATCACTGCACCGCCGGTGCAGGATGTGCTCTGGGCAGGACTGAGGAGGGGAGCCTGTACCCATTTTCCTGCTAAAAGCACCGTTCCACTTTCCTCCTCTACATCTCCACCTTCTCCTTCCTCCTTTCCTCTCCTCACGCACTCCATCTTGGAGCTACTTTGATTCAGGTCTCTCTTTACCGCTCTCTTTTTTTTTTTCCATCCTCCATCCTCCATCCTCCCAGCCCCAGCCGTTCTCCAGCCAACCACAGTTTCCTATTGATTTATTGATTTCTGTCTGCCTGTGGGAGAGCGGCCGCAGTCTCCCTCTGCTCTCCCCCTGCATGGATTTGTCTTCCCTTTCCCCTCCTTTCTTCTGCCGCTCTCCCTCTCCACCCTCTCCATCTCCCCGTCGATGCAGCGGCTCTGAAACATGAATTAGAGAAAAGCAAGCTAGTCCAATTTACCCCGAGAAATCGGATTCATCTCCCCCCCCCTCCGCAACGCTCGTTCCCGCTTTCTCTCCCTCGCTTTTTTTTGTTTTTCTTTTTCTTTTCATTTTCTTTTTCCATTCCCAACTTCTGCGTACCTGTCCGCCGCCTCCATTTTCTGCGGCGTTCTGCTTTCATGTCCTCTCGGCCCCTCGCGTCACTCTTGATGTGTTCCAGCGCTCTACCGCCAAGGTGACGTTTCACTCCTTTTTTCGATGTGGAAGATGAGGAGGACACTTAAAACCTTTAGAGCAAGGAGAGACTTGGTGAAGCTTTTCATTTGCTGCATGCGTACCATTATCGTTCCCTCAAGCCTCGGGCTGCTTCAACAACTCTGAGCTTCTTCCCCCTACTTTCCAAAACGCTCGCGGTCCAAGCTGAGGAAAAAGCACGCCGTCCTCCCTGAGCCGCAGGTTAGCGCCGGTCACCGAGAGGAGCATCTGATTAGCTGACCTCCGGGGTCAACTCGCAGCTCTCTGGCTTTGGTGGAACAATGCGAACCTGCTGTAATTGATGGAAGGACAGAACGACGGGCAGACAGAGCGGAGGGCCCTCTATCCATCACGCTGACCCTGTAATGTCAGACGCAGAGAACGGCAATTTGTTTTTGTTTTTTTTTTGCCAGACAGGTCTCATCAAAAACGGTATTAATAAATCTACTATACATACCCATCAGACCCACAGGAGGAACTGGACTTAAGAGTAGAAGGAATTTAGAGGCTGTTAAATACTGGCCAAGAGAATCAGGCGTTTTACTTTGTTACAATAGTTCAGTTCTAACGATGTTTGCTGCGTTTGTTGGTCGCAAATCAGAACGTTATCCTGCAACATATCCCAGTGGATCACACTGGATAAAGCAGCTACTGAGAAGATGTTAAAAAAGATGTTAAGACATGACGTAATGTCAATCACATGAGATGAATTCACCGGTTCAATCTCCTTCTGATCATGAAACGTCTGAAGACACGATTTCAAGACGATTCACCGTCGCATGAGATTGTCGGCGTTGCTACGTTTACGTTTTTCTTGGTTTCTTGTGCTTCTTTTCTTAGATTGTTGTCAGGGATGTTTCCCTCTTTCGGTTCCCATTCCTCAACTGCCTCGCTTTGTCCCAGCAATAAATCCCATTGGTTTGAGGTTCAGCTAAAGATTCATCAGTCACATGAGAATCTGTCAATTTACACTCAAACTAAGAACTCCCAACATTTTCAGTCCAAAAACTCATGGTGCAGTTTAACGCACGTTAAACGTTTGCATTTATGCAAAAATCTGGATACGATTGCTTACAATCCCGTCTTTTTTGTCTGTTTTTATTTTTGCATTTTTTAAGTGTTATGGTCTCAGGAACATAAAATAAAGGAAACAAATGGATTCACCGAATCTAAAAGAAAAATCAATACTTGCCAAAAAATAAATAAATCAATCAATAAAATCTGATTGGGATGTCTCTAAATGTATCAATTCCCTTAGCTGCTACAGTGGTTGATAGATGAAAAAATGAAATAAAATGGATTCAAATGGATATTTCTGTTTTTCAGGGCATGAACTTAAAATGTTGGTTTCACAAAAACCGTAAACAAAGAGAGAATCTCGCAGGAATTTTCACATGTGCTTTTTATTTATTTCTCTGTCCGGGTTTTCAATGTTTTCTTTCTTTTTTTTTTTACTTTCCATTCAATAACAGTGAGATTGACTGGCTGGAATTTTATTTGTTAAATTCAACCACAATGCGCTATTAGCAAAGACACCCAAATGTCACGGTCGGCTGTTTTTTCGGCAATAAATTTCTCCGTCTTTCAGAGTTTGTTCTGGACAATTTGTCCCAAATTTTTGTACATCCAATCTCCCCTGAAATGGCTTCTAAAATCAAAACCTAGCAGTAAAACCTAGAAACACGACATTCATCAAAAGCAACCTTCAAAAAAAAACTCTTTGTCACACCTTCCTAATTGAATCTAAAGCTTAGTTTATGCTAGCAGTACAGTCATGTCCTGTTTTGTTTTTTTTTTTTGCTGTTTTTACAGTAAAAGTAAAGCTCGGCTGCGGCTGCCAAAGTTCCCTCTGCTTGCTCACGGGAAATGATGTTTCTTGTCCAGGAAAGGCATTCTATATAAAGACCAAATCCCAAAAGGGGCAGCGAGGATGGAGTTGGGGGGAGGGGGGGAGGGGAATCGAGAGGGGTGCGGGTGTTGTTTGACAGCAAATCTTCAAGAAGAGACTACAGCTCTGGTTACTGCCACAGAGCAGAATGCTCCTTGTATTGATAAAATCCATGCTCCCGAGATAGGGCTGCGTGCGACAAGGAGCGTGAGATTAGTTTCCTGCCCGAAACCCGGCTAATTCCACAGAGGGGGGGGGGGACGGTCCCGCACCTGAGGCCCTGAGAGGCGGCCGCTGCAGACAGGCTGGCTGGCTGCACAGGCGACCTGCACGCTGTGGGCTCCAGCTGCACACGGAGAAATGCAGCTCTGAATAAAACACAAAGACAGTCAGTCCGACACAAGCTGCTTGAAAGACCAGCAGCTTGTTTCAGTGATGTTTTATGACCCTCGTAGCTAGAAATGCATTCGAATGCGCAAAGAAAGCGTTTTTATTTTTTTGCATGGTATGTGTTGTGTGTTGGAAAAAGCTGCACACCTGTCGCAAAGTCAGAGAAACACATCTGCTTTTAAGGTCATTTCCTGCTGTTTATTCATCAAACAAACTTTAGGGGCCAGTAGAAATGCACCGTCTGGTGTGGTCAGTGTAATCGCATGCTTTACGGTAAACATGTTGAATGCACGGCAAGTGATCAATCGACCTTGCTTTGCCATGGAGGTGGGGTTTTCTGGGTGTTGTTCATTTTTCACTATCTGTAGCGTTTTTGCATGTGGGTCAAAAAGTTTCATCTTGGGACGTTTTCACACCCAACAAAGTCGCAACGTTTGCGACATCCTTTTAGCTGCTTTCACGCTGTACTGTCTCAAACTGTTTGGAGAAATCTGTTCCCCCCTGTGGCCTGTGGTGGCGCCGCACCAAGAACCGTTGAAGGAAATGACACAAAAACCTCTGAAGAAGACATCAATGCAACTTCCTTTTTCAGGAAACGTGAACAAAAATGGAGTAGCGCTTGCAGGTTTTCTTGCTTTTTTTTTTTTTGTCTTTGTTGAAAGGCTACAAGCCAGATCTCCCGCTAGTGTTAGTCTTGCGTGTTCGTTTTGGTTGTATTTTACCCAGAATCCCACGCATCATAGTCCACTTCCTGCTTTTTGAGCGGTCTCCAGTATATCCATTCAGACCGGTGACTTCTTCTTACGGGGTCTTGCGTAAAGGCCAAATTTGCGGCGTTCAGAGCCAAATTTCAAAGATGTTCTGGTCTTCAAGTTGGAAAGCGGTGTGGAAGTTCGCCCCACCAAGTCCAAGTCTGCCTCCGGCCGCACCCGATCTGCTCTTACTGAAACAGGCCCGCGTACGAAGAGAAGAGAAGCTGCTCCTGAGCCGTCCTGTCTGACGCCACCGCCCCGGCAGGAGCAAAGGGGGGGTTAGGTGTCTGCGGGGCCAGAGAGTGGCAGCACAAGGACAGACGTCTTCCTGGCTGTCTGGCTGCCGACAGGTCTGCTCGATCAATACGCTGACTCCCTGCCTCACTTCCTGCCCCTCAACCCCATCGTAATCTGTTGGGGTTGTTTTGCTTTATTTATTACTACGACTACTTTATTTCCTCTAATTGTTCCACCTGTTTTGCGTGTTTTTCTACCTCTTTGCCTCCCCTTCCCCTCCTCATCAACGGCTCGTCGCTCCTTTTCTCCACCACTTCATCGCTGCGTCACCTTCCGAGGGGTGCGAGTGCGCAATCGCCACCCGGCGCCTCCGGGGCCCAAGCACCTTTGCACAATGCAAATTTATCAAGAGGTGATATTGTTGACTGAGCAACCCGCCCCATCAGCGGGGCTTTAAAGTGAACAGCCTGGAGTAAACACAAGCGCAGCGCTCGCTCTGGAGAAACACCAAGTTCAACAAGGAGCGAAGAATGAAGGGAAACGGCAACGATGAAAGCCCTCCATCCGCCCTCCAGCCCCACGGCTGCTTTTCACAGGAATAACAGTCCACATAATGATGAAAGTGCCTTTCATATTCTGCAGCGCGCCGTTCATATCCGCGTGTGCTTAATTCGCATTTGTATACAAGTTCCCCTAATGCCTGCCTGCCTTCTTTAAAGCATGAAAACCCCTTTGAGATCAAGAACACCTGTCTCAATAGAGCGGCGAGGGATGAAAAGCGGAGGAGCGCGTCAGCGCATATGAAAGGACTCCCAAGAGTGTGAAGGACAAGATCAGACAGTTTTTAACACTTTTTACTCTCATAATGGTGGAAGAAAACAAAACATAAACCAAAAAAAAAAAGTGATTCGGGTTCAGGATGATCTGAAAGCTAATGCAGACCGGCGGGCGGGCGGCGCACAAAAAGTTGAGACGGTGTCTAAACTGCTCTCACACAGACGAGACGTCAAAGGATTATTCGGGAAACTAAAATCCTTTTTTTTTTTTTTTTTTGATTTCAGACTCTGTCGGTAAGTAAGTACAAAGATTTCTCGACCATTGCGTTCACACGAGAAGCTGCTGCCTGAACTTCTCGCATTTTGCCTCACGACGAAAACACAGAACCAGGGGTATTTGGTTCCGAGATTTTCTGAGCAAACAATCTGACATACACATAAGAAACCCAACTTTGACTCTTCAGATTTAGCAGACTGTTATTTTTACCATATGTTACAAAAGAAGTCCCAGAAGAGGGAAAATAAAAAATAAAAATAAAATGGTAAAACAAGCTGAATTCCTGAGTCATAAAATCTTCTTTGCATTCGTAGCTTCATTTCCCTTGACTAGAAAATCACGCAAACTGGATTTACAAACAGAAACACAGCAATGTTGGAAAAACTGCACTTGTTTTCCTCAGGAGACACGTAACCAACAAAAGGCCGTTACTAATGACGCAACATGTTGGGTTTTTTGTTTGTTTGTTTGTTTGTTTGTTGCGTAAAGAAACGTTTTCACGTGTGATTCCGGTTTATTATCATTTAGCGGAAACAGTTGTGTTTTTTTTTCTAAATTGGCGAAGTACGACAAGGTTTTGCGCAACATTTTGTGAAACGTGCAAAGAGAGAAACGCAGCTTCTGACGGGCAGGCCAGAATCGAACCGTCAACCTTTGGATTGCCACACCGCTGGACAAGATAAGAGATTGAAAGGTAAGTTGCCTCTATTGTTGCAAAAGCAGCTTTATACGCTACTGTATGTATTGTTACAAGTAATTGAGCGTGACCTGCTGTCAGGATTTTTGTTTTTTTCTCATTTACAGGTTCAGAAAGTTCACTCTTTCAGCACCTTGATGGTGTGTGTGTGTGTGTGTGTGTGTGTGTGTGTGTGTGTGTGTGTGTGTGTGTGTGTGTGTGTGTGTGTGTGTGTGTGTGTGTGTGTGTGTGTGAAGCCGGGGGTCCTTATTTGCGCCTCTTCAGTTTTTTTTTCTTCCGTTTTTTGGGAATGACCTCACCCACCGAGGAGCCCTCTCTCGCCTCTAATCTCTTTTAAATCGGATGCGTTGCTTTCCCATCATGCTTTTTTTCCTCATGACCCTTGGGTAATAAATGTAATGGTCTAAAACTTCTACTACGTCTCATCACATGGGGGGAAAAAAAAAAAAAAACACACCAGAAACTATACTCTTTATGTTCTCTCGAACTTGGTTACGCTGAGCCAGAATGGGATGATTTCACGGGAAAATGTATATATCAGCTTTGATTTTTGCCTACTTTCTCGCAATATGGGCCCGCTTTAGTGGAATAAACATTGATTTTTTTTAAGCTTTTTGTGCATTAGCTCTCAGATTTGAAATCGTATTTGCAGGAGCTGTTTGTGATCAATGAGAGAAATCAAGATTTATAGCTGTGATGTAATATACAAGGAACAAAAAAAAAAAACAACACATCTCACTGTCTGAGACGGGTGTTTTATATGTAATTTCACCGTGTCGTTACATTACAGCTATCGGTTTCTTTTAAGTGCAACATCAAAGTATGATCTGGGTAAAAACAGAAAGCAGTTTTCAAAACGGGATTATTTAAAAAAAATAATAAAAAATCTCTCTAAAATTCCAGATTTAATTTGAAATAGATAATTGATATTGGGAATTTTAGCCCAATGGACTTCACAGGATTGTTTTATTGTGGCTAAACTGGAGGGCAGTCCAGCACGAATTACCTCTTTAAGGTCATCTTAAGGATTTTAGTTAAAACTTTGACTAGGCCATTCCAAAACTTGCTTTTTTCTTTTGCTCATTTCGTTCGACCTTTTAGAGTTGAACTTACCGTGTCCCTGGGGTCACCGTCCTCCTGCATAATGTCTGATTCCTAGTCATAAAGAACCAAAACAACCCTCAGATAACCCAAATATAACCCCATCTTTTGCCTGGTTTTATGTTGTTCTTTTTATTTGTGTATATATATATATATATATATATATATTCATAACATAAGAAAATGAGGTATTTTCCAACGGCTCTGGTTGGTTTTGATAACTTTTGTTCCCTGACAAATGAAGACATGTCGTTGGAAGAACCATAAAGGAAACTGCTTTTCACAATTACTACATTTTTGTCTGATATCAAGATTTGTTTTGGGGTTGTTGTTTTTTTTTTTTACGATCGAAAAGACGTCCGTTTGAAGATCTTTGTCGCGGTCGGCTTCTCGGAGCGTTCTGTGCATTTCTTCCTGTTTCTGCCTCTCTCGCTTGTTTCGATTCTTCAAAACTCTTCTGACTTTACTTTAGCCTTTCAGAGCTAAAGAGATAAAAGCGGCAAACCTGCTCTCCCTCTTATCTCCTCCTAATTACTCCTCATCATCATCTTCTTCACCACCTCCCATCTCTCTCTCTCTCTCGTTTTTTTTTTGTTGTTGTTTTTTTCTTGTGAAAGCCTCTTTAATGACTCGGTTTGATGTTCTGGCTGCTCGCCTCCAACTTCGGAGAGCTTCCTCGAAGACCAACAAGCAGCCTTTCATAAACACCGTAAACCTCCACGAACACATATAGACGTCCCTCTTCTTCTTCTTCTTCTTTTTCTTTTTTCCCAGACCGTCCATTGTGTGTTTCTGCAGCCTTGAAGGATCTTGAGGAGTGTCTTAAAAGCATCAAGAGGTTCTAAGAGGGACGCGCGCACACACACACACACACACACACACACACACACGCACACACACTAATGGCCTCGCATTATCCGTCAGCGGCAGGGGAGGCGCAGACACACTTCACAGGGTCCTTTCGTCTGTCTAGTCTTTTAAGAGGACAGGACGGTTTTTTGGGGGTCCCTAAAGGCTGCCAAACAGAATCATCTTTCTTTACTTTTGTTTGGAGGTAAGGTCAAATCTCAATATGCAGTCCCTGGCACAACGAACCCGCTGCTGTCTGTCCGTGTGTTGTTTTTTTTTGTGTGTGTGCGCGTGTCGTCGATCAGATCAAATTTAGAAAAGAAATAAATAAAGTGGACAGCACAGATGTAAAAAGGAATGGTTTCTTTTGTCTAAGAGGATTCTTGTAACGGCTCAATTAAAATTCCTAAAAAAGGCTCGGGAACACAATGACTTCTCAGGACTTCTTTGAATACCAATGAACAGATATAACATATTTTTTTTCTCTCTCAATAAAAAGAAGAAAAAAAAAATCAAGGATCTTTGTGGGGATGCGTCACAATTTATTTTTTTTCTGCAAAGGTGAGAAAGTTTTATTGTGTGGTTTGTTTCTCCTTCGCTCAAACACCAGATGTTTCTTACAACCCCATTCTGTACCGGCATAAAGTTGTGTCGTATGCAGCACTCACACTCAATAAATGTTTTTTTTTATTCGAGCAAAACCTTTAAGGCATGTTGTTGTTGTTGTTTTGTTGTTGTAGTTTAGTGCGTAACAACTAAAAGGACGGAAAAGGATACACGCCGTTTCATTTCCATTTTGAGGAGATTTTCTTAATTTAACCAACAACCAGTAAAACTGAGTGTCCGTAACAGCAGGATCAGCATTTTCCGAGCCAAAACATCTATGAGGAGACCAGAAAGACCAGAAAGAAAGAAAACCTGGAGACTGGCTGAGTTTTCAATCAGCGCCCGAATCAAACGTCGGACTTGTGCCGACACTCGGAACAGAAACTTTCCCAAATTAGCTTTCCGCTGAAAACAGCACTCTTGTTCTTGGGCCTTTTCAATCTGATTCGTGTCTGAGTGAAAACCAGACGGACGAAGCGGCAGGCGGCGTCTCTCCGCTGCGAAGCTGCACCTGGATGAACCCGGACACGGAGTGAAGCCGCCTCGCTCCCACAGGCTCGCTCCGAACCTCCACCGTTATCTGTTGTAAAGCTAATGCTGCCGTGTCGGTGGTTTGGACTGAAAGCTGTAATGAAGTGACGGCGTTCCTAAAAGCCTGCGGGGAACAGAAGCTATTTGTCATAAAACACCGTTCAGCGCCAGTTCACAGCACGGTTTATAACGTAATAAAGACTAAATACAGAATATCCACCGTAGCAGTATTTTTGCAGCGCCGCCATGAATCAGGAGCAACGTGAAATTCACTAGCTGCGTCTAATTAATACAGGTAAAAGGCTTCCCTACAGAAAGATTTCTTTATAAAATAAAATCACCTCTCAGAGAGTTGATGCAGGCCTTAGAGAGAATCAGCTTCATATATTTCCTGCCAAGCCCGGCGATGTGAAGAGAACGAGTTCAGAACACACCGGGCCTTGGCAGCAGCTGCTACCGATTCAAACTAACTTAAAAGTTTAAATAAGTGGTTATTGAAACACCAGTCCAGTCTGGGACTGACTGGTGACCAGTCCATGCCTCTGGTTCACTGACCTCCAGAGACACACGCCTCATTTAAAATCCCGGCTGCGGCGGCGACTCAGACTTGAACCAAAGTTACTAAAACGTGCAACATGACAAACACTGCAACTGAGAAATCATTTTTGTTACCTGAAATAAATAAAGACAGTAATTAACTAGAACTAACCGTACTTATAGCATTTGTTTATGAAACTAAAACATTCTGAAATTATATATATAATAGTCTTACTTTGTGTTTATTTATTAGTTATTTAAACTTTTGTCAAATAAATCCACTGATTTACACATAAAGTCATATTATAATCCTATATCTTTTTTTTTAATTTTTTACTGTAACTAACTGAGCTGTAGAGATGTTGACGTTTTTATCTTTGGTGTTTTGGAAGAAACTGTTTTCCTGAGCAGAAATCTTCTCAAGACTTTCTTTAAATATCGACCTAAGACGCAGTTCACGTCAGTGTGAATGACTCAGAGACGTCTAGATGCATAAATAAAAACAAAACAACAAATGAAATCCAGCTGAAACAGGACATGCATGGATGCAAGCATGTCTCAAACTAAACGGGAATTAGTCCAAATGAGGAGATACCAGATTTCTCACTCCCTGCACGTGTGCAGATACGACACAAACTCACATCTACAGGCAAGAAGAAGAACTTGGGACGGCGTGCGAGTTGGTGGTGTGCCGCTGAAAGGTCCTAAATCAGACGGGTAAAAAAAAACCGACTCAGCAACTGTCCACGTTTCATGTGCAGAAACGTACATCTGTTAATGTCGCATGCCACTTAGGCTCATCACGTTGTTATTGTGAATGATATAGAAGCGTGTTGGGGAAACGCTGACGCTGCGGCGGTCCATGTGTTCGTTCACACAGCCGTACTGTCAGGACAGGAGCACTTACAAAAGGATTGGTTTAACCGGCAAGAAGCTACTTAGTTGAGGCTGTAAAAACGAGGCGATGTCTTCACAGGACGAGTTAATGCGCATCAAGCCTGTCTTCCTCCTGCATTAGCGGGATTAACATTTAAAGAGGTAAGGCTGGGCGATACGGCTTCAAAATAAAACCTCCCGATTTTTTTTCCCGCCGCCAGGTCCGATTTCCGATTTTAAAATTGATTGAAAGAAACTCTCACCGAACGTGAATACGCTGCGAACATTGACGTTATAAACAAACTTAAGAATTACAGAGAGACACATCTTCAGGCATCGTCACCCATTCGGGCGAACGGCTGGTTCTAAATCAAACATCAACATATGCGGGTTCTTGTCCTTTTTCCACCAGTAACAAAAGATAAATAAATCAAATAAGCACAGAGGGAAGGTAAACATTGGTGCAATTTATTTTTATGTGGTTTTTTTTGTCCCCAGCTGATCATAAATGCATGTGTTGGCATGTGTACTGACATGGCTGCGGCCTCATAGGTTAAGGCTGCTGCTGGGGATTGGGGCGGTGTGGCGGTGGAGAGGGCGAAGGTAAGTCATTGATTTTTTTTTTTTTTTTTTTTTTCCCGCTCTCCCCCCTCCGTTTTCTCCAGGATTTTGACAGAATCATAGCACCATGGAAACAAAGAAACTGCTTTGTGACAGAGGAAAACCTTTCATTTCAGTAGCACTGAATGGTGGCTTGCTGCTGATAACAGCATGGGTAATCACACACACACGCACACACACGCACACACACACACACACACACACACACACACACACACACACCAGTGTAAGGTACCGCTCACATATAAGGTTAAGGTATGATTGTCGCACATGATTGTGAAAGTAAACAACCCAAAGGTACCTTTTGCACTAAGCTGCAGCTCAGACACACAATCACAGTTATTATCAGCCTCCACAGGAATAAACGCCAGCTTGAAGGGCCGCTTCTCATCTGCTGCGCGCCGCAAATTAAACACCATCATTTTCACAGGTTTTCTTCTTCTTCTGTTATTTTTTATTTTTTTTTGGTAATTTTTGGAAAGTGAAATGTTTTCCCACAACTTTGTTTAGTCACCTTGCACAGCGATGAGCCCTTTTTACACGAAAATCGGAGGAAAATGCCACGCGGAGCGAGACACGGGTTTTACGCACGAGCTTTGCACGTCTGGATACAGACATTAGCAGAAAAATGTGCTAATGTCTGGATATTATTTAGGGGTATCGCAACGAAGGGGTGCTCCGTTTTTAAGATTTAAATAACTGAAATCCATGTATTGCTTTTCCTTAGTCCATAATTATCTTATTTTATCTGATTTTTACCTATTTTGAGCATAAATTTTACTCGTATTTTTTACTTTACTTTTCCTGTGACGAACGTAAATGAGCTTCGACCGTGGATCGTTTTGGAGGGTTTAACCCGGGTTTGTGCAGCGTCGACTCTCCCGTCGCCATTACGGCATCTGAAGTCATCCCAAGGCAAATGGACAAACAGCATGGATACAGATAGCGCGCAATGGGAACGATGAAAGTCCGGAGTCAAATTGCTCTTCATTAAACGATTTGACCCCAAAATATTAGATTTCAGAGTTTCAATTGCATTTCGTATCTTTTCTATCATTATTGAGATGACGAGCGATCAGATCGATTCTGTGACAAATTAACTTGAAGAAGACCAGACTCCGCGGCCGTCCCAGCGTCTGTCTGTGTGCACATGTATCCAGATGTGTTTCCATTCGCCCAAATGGAATTAATGCCATTGTGCAGACATGTACATCTTCATATAACACTGACGGTGCTGTGTGTCTGCGTGAGTGCGTGTGGGCGTGGGTGTGTGTCTAATCTAAATCAATCAATGTTATTGTGAAAACTGAGGTTAGCTTTAGGTTAAGATTGAAGAAGTAGGAATGGAGCAAGCCATGGATAAGGTCAGGATAACACAGTGGTGTGTGTGTGTGTGTGTGTGTGTGTGTGTGTGTGTGTGTGTGTGTGTGTGTGTGTGTGTGTGTGTGTGTGTGTGTGTGTGTGTGTGTGTGTGTGTGCGCTTGGCAAGCTGACTTTGTCTTTATTGAGCTGTAGCTGTAATCTAAACAGCCCCGCAGTGAGTCTCCTAACCTGAACCAGAAGGGACGTCTAGAGATCGGCGGATACTGCGAACACGCAGATAAAGGGACAACCAGCCCTAAAAACATAACTCACTCATCGGCCGTCACATGGACAGGAGAGGGAGCCGGTGTCTCCACCATCAGGCTCACTCTTGGACAAATCGATGGACGGCACGCGTAGGCCGAGCAAACCATTACCACGGTGTCACGTCATAAAGTATTGGGACAGATTGTGGACAAAAATGCTTATGGACAAATGTGACCAATTGTCACCAATTCACCTCTGCACAGATTGTGCTGCAGAACTCCAGATTATTTGCAGATTTTTTTTCATGACTATCTGAAATACTCAAAACAAAATGCGGCTTGTGAAACTGAAATCCCCAGTGGAACGCAACTGGACGTTTGCAAACCATCCAACGCAAGAGCATCATTTATTTTCCTTGGTACATATGTTCTTGGTACTCCCAAGAGCAGTTTCCACTGTGCATATTAATAATTATTGAGGTATATTTTTGTGTTTGAACAATTAAAATAGGCAATTCTTAGAGTCTTTAAAGGGAGAGCCAAGTTTTTGTGGGCAGTTGTTGCCCCATGAATACAGTGGGTTTAACATGAAGGACACTCATCCATTTTTATAGGGGATAAGTTGAATTTAGGATCAGCATGTTGTCCTTCCTTCCCACTGCATTGTCATCACCCGGAAAAAACAAACTTTCTAAGCCCTGCGTTTGACATTTCTGTTGTGCACATCCGTGATTTTATTATGACTGCGGCACCGTTTTGAACGTCACTGAAAACAGGTTGTTTCTGATCTTGAAACGGCTTTTGCAAATGTGCGCTTGCAGGCAGAACGAGACCGAACCCTGTGCGTGTCCCTGACCCGTGACATGCTGCCGTCTGCGTCGCGAGGACAGAAAACGGCAGATCAAGTGGGATTTCGGAGCAATCGCTGCACGCTGCAACAACGTTATCAACACTAAAGACCTTATTATATCCAGCGTAATGAGCAGCGTCTGTGGCCGATGAAGTCCAACAAGACGTGTTTTCAGCCGTAGCTGGTTCGTACCAAGGCCGGTCTGCATTCACACCAGAAGCAGCAGCCTTTGTGTGGCTCCCTCAAAAGGTGGGTCTGATTGTTTGGTTCCACCACCGGGGTTCTCTTGAATGCGTTCACAAACACAAAAGGTCCGGATCGACGCGGCAAACAAACCCTGGTCTGTTTAAAAGCAGACCAAATGCATCAGTTGTGAATACGGCCTAAAACGCAGCGCTGACACTGACATTAATGTTAGTCCATACGACTGCTTCTGATATGTGACATTTACGTTTCACGATTGATTTAAAGGCATCTCGGCATCCCGAGATAAGACACAAGTTCATTTGTGTCCATTTGTTTTAGCCGATTCTAGAAGTGCATGATGAGCTGTGGATTTGTCTCAGCGTTTGTTTTTGTTTTCTATTTCATGAGCATTCGCTGCATCTCTCCACCCTGGCCTTTGGAAGATGACTCGTCTCATCTGAAGCCACTTACGGCTAAATGTCCCATCTGGTAACATTTCCACGTTTCTCCGCCTTAAATCAATAGAAATAATTTTCCTAAGACCCTGACACACAAGCACGCACACACACACACACACACACACACACACACACACACACACACACACACACACACAAAAACACACACACACACACGGCTAGGTTGATTTCTTTTCGTTTCGCCTAGCGTTTAATTTGATTGGCATTTGTCGTTTCTACGACTGACTCTGAACCTGCACTTCAGTTTGAAACCAAACACTTGTTTTTTCGACGCCATGTTCTCCTGCCCCCTCGCTCCCCCACCGGATTGGATTTATTGATCGTTATATGTCCAGTAATGTTGATTTGCGGTTCATTCTTGCTCTTTTTCAGGCTTTTTGTCTTTGCGATAAATCTGCTGTGCAGATGAGCCGAAGTCGGCGCGCAAGCGGTCTCCATTTTAGCTCGCTCCTCCCGTCAGGTCTGTGGCCGCGTGATGGCCGACGCTCTTCCTCGAGGTGCGACGCGTCGGCGCGGATGCTCGCCAACGCAACAGACAAAAAAAAAAATAAATGAAATAAATGAAGACGCAAGACGGGCAAACACTCTCGGCCTGCGAGATGTAAATTGATCCGGGAGCCACGGTAACGGTGAGTGATGCTTCGTTATTAATGTATCCAGATGAGATAATTACTCGGCCCTTCTGCTCCTCCACCGGGCAGTTAGTTAAACACGCGTCAGGGATTATGATGTCAGCTAGATTAAATGATCAATTACGCACACACGGCAGAGTGCACGCTCCCTCTCACCCCCCTTCCTCTGAAAACACACCTAACACACACACACACACACACACGCAAACAAGTGTAAGTGTAACAGGGATACACTGCATGTGCGTTTGGTTTGGTCAGCGGCCCGTTGGTTGGGGACCCCGGCTTTTGACCTCTCGCTCCGGGGTCAGGCAGCAGACGGCCGGCCAGCTGGACATTTCCATCTCAAAGACCCCAAGGACCCCCCTTCTCGCACGCACACACATCTAAGATCCCCTCCCTCCTTTAAGTTGTATCTCATTTTCTCCTGCTGCGGATGGTCGGGGTGGTTTATGGGTGCGGAGGAGCTGCGGCCATTCATTTCTCCCTAACAGGAGGTCTAATGGAGAGGTCTACGCTGGAAACCTGAGCTCTCACTGAGTAATGAGCTGCCCTTTACTGTCCACTGTGTGTAGCTCCATGTGTGGTTTTGGCTTTGTGTGTGTGTGTGTGTGTGTGTGTGTGTGTGTGTGT
Organism: Poeciliopsis gracilis; assembly: GCA_911649635.1. Lineage (NCBI taxonomy): Eukaryota > Metazoa > Chordata > Actinopteri > Cyprinodontiformes > Poeciliidae > Poeciliopsis > Poeciliopsis gracilis. The sequence goes on from CAJVRI010000061.1 coordinate 77,304, forward strand.
GTGTGTGTGTGTGTGTGTGTGTGTGTGTGTGTGTGTGTGTGTGTGTGTGTGTGTGTGTGCAGGCACTGCCAGGCCTGCTCTGACCCTATAAATGATGCGTCTCCTCCTCTCATCCACCGCGGCTCGTCGCTGCTAACAACCTCTGATCCGATCTTCTACAGTAGAGGCCCCCCCCCCCCGATCTACCTTCACCTCAACGGGCTCCAAGCAACTGCGGGGGCCTCTCTCCGTTTGAGGCTGACTCAGGGGGGACCCCACGGTAGGAACGGGTGGGATGGGTCACCATCCCACCGAGCCCCCGTCGACTACACCCTCACAACGCGCGGCAGAGCCGAGGGGCCGGGAGGGAGTGGGGGGAGGCAGCCACTTCTCCACCGTCTAATGCAGTTAGGGCAGGGCCAATCAGTCATCCCGACCAATACTAACCTTGTCGCTGGGCCTCTCCTCCCATCTTTTCCACGCAGGAGCCACAGAGAGCAGCACTGTACATTTACCTGCAATTAGATTTGCCTGAGTATCCTGCTGGGAGTGATGGAGGCCCCTCCGACCTGGAGATGGCAACAGCTCCTGCTCCTTTGTACGACATTCACCAGCGCAAATGCCCTCGTGTGAAGCATGCATGTTTTTACGGGATTTGAGTAAAATCCAGTAATTATGGGATTATGTTCTTTTTTTTTTTCTTTTTTTTTTTTAAAGAAAAGGGTGAGAGCGAAAGCAATGACTTAAACAAGCTGTTGTGTTTATAACACAGAATGTGTATTTGCTCTTCCTTCTTGAGCTTTTCTCACTTTTTTTATGGAACAACACAAATTTGTACATAGAGTATTTGTGCAGGAATAGGCCTGTGTGTTCTGGGTGTTTTTGTTAATGCATTAAAAAAATGAAAATAAAAAATCCTGATGACCTAAGCAAGCCGTGATGTTTACAACACAGAATGTTTTTTTTTTGTTTGTTTTTTGAACACTCATCTTTCTTGGAAGTTTTTCACTTTTGTTTTTTTTTTGTTTTATGATTTGGACCAACACAGAATGTACATGTGTGCAGAGTGGAATGAAACTGTGTGATTTGTAATGAATATAATGGCGATATTCTTCAAAATCGGCTCAAAAATCAAAAACATTATTAGCTGGATCTAACTGAACTTTGACTGACGCAAGAACGTCAGCATGGTCCATTGCTGCTCTGCTCGTGTGTTTAGGGTTGCTGGGAAAGCAGCGCTGGTTTCCTGGTTTGTTTTTCGAGCGTCCAACTGGTTTATTCAGGCCCATTCAGTTTCACATTGACTCTGACCGCCTACCCTGTTCCCTGTTCCTGCTGTCGGAAAAGCCTCACCATGATGATCCCGCCACATGTCAATGCTGCTGTGGCTTGTTGTTCAGGATCATTTAGGCTAAAGTCAAGCATCCATGTTGCCTGAACACCAGCATACAGCACACACACTGCATACAGCTGGGACACAAGCGCAAACAGGACGTGAATATTAGTGTGTTCAGTTAAATTCCCATATTTTACCCGAAGGATAAAAACTTACACGTTTTTACAAAACATATTTCCACAAATTGACCTCATTTTGATTTTACTCAACTTTTTTAAACAAAATTGGAATCCTTTCTTCTGCAATGGCTAAAAACAAAAAAAAAAAAAAGCAAAACATGTTGACATATCAGCCATTTTTCTTTTTGCTGTCTTGCCTTTGCAGTGGATGACTTTACTGAACACTGCATGTGTGTGTGTCCGCACCGCGTCGAGTCCCCGGTGCCGCCTGGCGACGGCGCGGCTGTGTTCACCCGGCCATTGGCAGAGGTGGTGGATGGATAATGATTTAACCATTGAAGATTAGTGAGCAGATGAATACAATGGAGAGGCTGATGGCTGCCTTGTTCTGTTTGCTCTGCCTCTACTGGGAACTCGACAGATCACAAACACACACGCGCGCGCGCACACAAATAGTTTAATCACCGTCACCGAGCTCATGACACATGCACCTTAACTAGATGGAGACCTCAACTCCTGTGTGTAAGTGTGTGTGTGTGTGTGTGTGTGTGTGTCACTGTGCGAACCTGTGCTGTGTAAACATGTCTACAGTTTCGGCGGGAGGCTCTCCTGCCTTATCAGAATGCACAAACACACACTCCCGCGGTCGCCATCCCCTCGCCCCTGAGCCTCCTCTCCTTTCTCCAGTGCTTCCGTCTCGTGCGCCATCGCTCTTTTCCACACCTCCGCCCCTGTTTTCTCGGTGATTTAGTGCTCCGGGCCCCTCCCGGTGCTGCGGCAGCACATTAAGAGCGTTTAAACCGTGGCTGTTACTAAACAGGGGTCTTTATGGAGCCGATCCACACATCTGAAGCCCATTACGGCTACATCAAAGCAGGATAACAATGACTAATGAACAATAGATATCATGGGAGACTGTGCCAAATCAGTATTCACTGTTGCAGAGATGGTAGCAGAGTGTGTGTGTGAGTGAGTGTGTGTGTGTGTGTTTTTCTTCGTGGTGAGCATTTACTGCTCCACTGATTCAAGCTTTCATTAATTGCTCTGTGTGTGTGTGGATCGACAGTACGTGTCTCCCTGGACCCGTCCACATGCTTCTTATTTCTATGTGTGTGTGTTGTATTAATTTTTATATCTATGATATTAAGATTAACCACAAGACACACTCCTAACGGGAGGATCCCTATGCGAACACTGCTGTAATAGTCGCTGTGTTTATCGTATCGTTTGTCATTTGTCACAAAAAAATTCTTATAAGAGTTTGGATTTATCGCTGCCTCGATAAATTCCGATGAACAATATTAAATTATGTTTTAAATTTCAGTACTATAGGAAATGTTTTGGGGTTTTTTACCATTTTTTTTCACAGATTCTTCCACGAGCGCATTGATAGATATCGGTAAATTCAAAGGTAGGACTAAATGCAGTTCCTGTGTGACATAGGCCACGCTTTTTAAAATAAGTGACGTCATGAAAAAGCATATTCCAGAGGGAACGTTCTCCCAAGAACGATATTTATTTGTGTGGTGCAGTCACCTAAAAGAAGATGTAACAAATTGTTTTTTCTGCCGATATTGTTCATCGTTATCACGATGCTGCCTCAAAATATCACGATAAAATTCCAAGTCCATATCGCCGGCCCCTCCGTGCAGCTTCAGCACTTCCTGACCCCCGGACCAGCCCCTTCCCCTCTGCGTCAGGGCTTCGGATGTGAAAGAGCGCGGAAGAGTTCTGCAGGCTTTGCTGTGGAGTGTCGAACGGAGAAGGTGGAAGTGGTGCCGGTAATCCCATAATGGCAGGTACACGATGACACGGGGGAACCTGTGTAATCCTCTTTTGGATGCAGCTATCATTGTCCATATCCCTGCCACTTTCCCTACTAATCCCAAACCCCATCCGACCCCCGTTCCCTCTCTGACACCGCTCCCGTAAAAACACAGCTTTTCACTGATAATTTAGAGGAAAACAGGGATTTTGCTAAATTCACGACATGCTTTGCGCCTATAAACAAACAAGAAGATGAATCACAAACATCCATTTGACTGTCTTGATGAGAACTTTGTGTTTTCGGTGCTATTATGAATGCTACACCATCCAGGTTTGTTTTTTTTTTTAGACATAGGTATGCAAAAGATTTCTAAAATAAGCAACCACCAGAGGAGTCCAGTGACTTCATTTCCTGACAAGATACGGCGAAAAGGAAAAGAAACTGAAGCAAACAGAAAACTGAAAGCTTCCTTGTGGACGTCCTCGTGAATAAACAGAGTTTTGTTCCAAGAAACGGGCGCGAATAGGAACACAGCCTCTCGTTGACGTCAAATATGAAATCCTTTCCTTTTCAAAGTCCCACTTAATCTCACTTCAATCATTTTCAGACTCGTTCCAATTCACCCTCTTTTACTCCAAATGCTAACAAATGCAGGACTGTTAAAGGGCCTCTGGTGGAAAGCTTCCTTTTTTTTCTTGGTATTATTTATCTAATAATCTCATCCTCGGTGCAACTCTGCCTCCGCGCTGACCACCAAGCCTCCAGGCCACGGGTCTGCTGACCCCTCACCCCTGACCCTCTCAGCTGGTCAAACTCTAACCCTGGGACAGATGGATAACGGACTCTTTGCTTTATCTCCTCCTGAACACACTCTTCCACCCTGCCCTTGCCGCAGCCTTTCATTTCACCTCTCGCTGCCCTCCTCTTTCTGTCTCTTCGTCCTCCGTCTCCGGCTCCTGATTACCTAAACTAACAGATCCACTCGTGTTCCTCACCCCTCTGTTATTCACTCCACTTTCAGTTTTTGCCCCCCCGCTTCCCCCCCGCTCAACCTCCATCCGACACGTCTCACCTGCTCGGCTGCTCTTATGTCGCCGCATATTTTTACACGTTCTCTTTTCTTCCACCACCGAGCGTTTCCTCTCCAACTTTCCTGTCAGACACGTTCGACGGTTTGTCCACGTCAGGCATGCGATTCGGAAAAAGGCGTTTTCTCGCCGTTTCGCCGCGTCCAGACCACAAACTCTGAGCCGTTTCACTTGACAGCTCAGCAGAGAGCAGGGCGTAATTGTGACATGGATTAAGGGAGGCCAAAAGGTTTTCATAACTTTTTTTTTTTTTTTTTCACAAATAAAAATCTTAAAAACTTAACTGAAAAAAAAGAGAGAGAGAGAGAGAGAGCGAGCGAATGGAGCTATAACTTTAAAGAAATTCCTTCAATTGGGCCAAAGTGAGCGAATGAAGGTCATGGAAGCGACTGTTTATGTTTGTTTACCTTTACAAATTCATACGTTTACTTGGGTAAACTTCATTAAGGTACTTTTGACCTGTTGGCTTTGAGCTTTGCAAAGCTCCAACTTAGCATAGGTCGGTATTTAGGACTTTTAATATTCTACCCTGATCTGATGGGAAGAGGACGGCAAAACTACAAACCTACCAACATCCATCAGGCTAACAGGACAGAGTTTGCTGAATGTGGAACCCTGTATGGGGTGAAGCACGTTCTGGTTCCCTACCCACACAAAGTTTATTTTCCTTTAGCTTTAGATTGATACAAAGAGCAGATGAACCCATGATTGGTCAGTTTAACACACTGAAACAAGGTGGTGCCACCGTCATGCTGTGGGGTCCTTTTTCTCCAGCTGGGAGATAAGATTGTGGCGTTAGCATAAAACGGGTCAATTCTGGGTGAAAGCGCCTCGAGTCTGGGACACAAACATGCAGGAAGAGCAATAGAATGGTTTAGTCCGATGCACATTCCCACTCTAGACCCAAATCCTGCTTGGACTCAGGATCAAGAGAACACAGACACTTTTCATCTCATCTGATTCAACTAGAGCTGTTTCGCAAATAAAAATAGAGGGGAAGAAAAAAAATAATAAAATTCACCTGTCTGCACCTTCAAAACTGTCCTACTAAAACCCTGAAGCAGCGTTCGGTTTTCCTGCTCCTCCACAATCTGGAGCGAAGCTCAACAAAACTGCAAAACAGCCGAAACGCCGAGTTCCTTTAAACGGAGGCTGAAGATCCGCCTTCGATGCATAACGACTGGATCATTGATCGGTATGCCTGCTGTGTACTTGCCTGACGATTTTGATTGAATCGGTGACCACGTTGCGTTTCTTTATGTCGTGAATCACCTCTGACTGCCTTGCTGCTGAAAGGAAAGTCAAATAAACTCGACGTGTGCAAACGGGCACACTTCTCCGATCTCCATTTGTAAAAAAGTTCCAAACGCAGCCCCCTTTTGTGCTCCATGGTGTCTTGGCTCCCAGCCACACAAATCTCACACTTGAGTCTCATAGCTACAACAAAATGCAAAATAATAATAATAATAATAATAATAATAATAATAATAATAATAATAATAATGATGATGATGATAATAAAATCCAGGGGTTGTGAATACTTTTGGTGACCGAAAGCTTAACCAGAGCTGGAGGAGTCAATGTCTTCATGCATTTATTTATTATTCACCTTTTAATCCTGAAATAATCCCATTTGTGGCGCCGCCCATAACAACGAGATTTCAACTGTCCAAATACTTTCTTGAGATTTTTTTTGTGAGTGTGAGTAAAATAAAGGGAACATTCAAATAACACATCCTAGATCTGAATGAATGAAATATTCTCATTGAATACTTTGTTAATGAATTTGATTTCCATTGATGATTTTTGTGTGATTTTGTTGTCAGCACATTCAACTTTGTACAGGACAAAGTATTCAATGAGAATATTTCATTCATTCAGATCTAGGATGTGTTATTTGAGTGTTCCCTTTATTTTATTTTATTTTTTTTTTTTTTTGGAGCAATGTAAATATAAATATGTATAAGAGCCTGTTTCTGTTCTAAATAATTTTCCAGAAACCTTTCCCATGTGTTCATCTCCTCTCCTTTCCCCCCCTGCACTGACACACGAGGCCATTATAAACATTTATGCAGCCCCAGAAGCTTCCCGTGCCAAAGGGGCTGACGCTCAGGCGGATCGAACCTTTCGATTGATACTGAAACAATTTGCATACTGATTCTCTTTCAGAGCGCGCGGATCCATAACAACACCGCTCGGCTATTCAAATGCGCCTGCACCGGGAAGGAACGGAGAGCAGCGCGGACCACGGCGCAGGGGGAGAGAATAGGAATAATAATAATAATTATTATCATTATTATTATAAACCTCGGACTTTATCCATGCTATTGCGGGACGGGAGGATTTTTTTTTTTGTTTTGTTTTGTTTTGTTTTGTTTTTGCGGCGCCTGCTGGGATCTTTGCACCGCGGACTGGACTCGGGACGCTCCGGAGGAGAAGGAGAGGATGGAAGCCGCAGCAGGACTAAAAGGAGGAAGGAGGAGGAAGATGAGGGGGAACGCGTAAACGTACTTCAAAAAAAAAAATGATAGAAATGCGCACGATACGAACTGTGTGTGTGTGTGTTTGTGTGTGTGATTTGTTGTTGTTGTTGTTCTTTTCTTTGTCTGCGTATATGTTGGAATTAAAGCGCTCGCGTGCGAAAGTGGCGCTGCGGCTCCGCGCGCCGGGAGGAGGAGGAGGAGGAGGATGATGATGATGATGAAGACGCGTGACAGGAGCGGGATCCTGCGGTAAAGTCGTGTATGTGGAAAGCGGGGTGTGCGGTGGAAGAGGGGGGGCGGGGGGGTCTATAGAGTATGTCAGTGCGTTTGCGTCTTTGCTGGAGAAGATGATATTTAAAAAATATTAAATAAAAAGAAAAACAGAAAGAAAGAAAGGGAAGAAAACCAGACATTTCAAGCCCGTTTAGTTGAGAGGAGACGTGGAAAGAAATGTTGGGGCTAGAGGGCGGGGGAGGGGGGTTATGCACGCTGTCCGAAACTGACGCACATCGTCAGGATGCGTCTGCACACAAAACTTACAGCAGCTGCACCGCATTGAAGCCCAGAGGAGCGTGTGTTTGTAGGGGGGGTTTATACTAAAAGAAAAAGTGCTTTTAATGAAACACAGCGAAAGAACCTGGAGTTCTTTCTGCGGAAGGCAACACAAGCACTCGGTGTATTTGAGAACGAGATGGTTGGAGCTGTTTGGTGTGATTAAATAAATACATCAATAAATAACAGAGCGCGGCTGTGCGTCGAAAAGAAGGTGACGAAAAGGAAGCTGGTCGTCACATCTGTTGGTGGGGGAGCAACTCCACCCTGTTGTCGCTGTCAGGAAAAATAAGAAAGAAAAAAAAAAGAGATCAAAATGGCGCGATGCAAAAATCAGTCCTTAATGTGCTGAGTTGGTGGCAGTCTGGGAAAATTATGGGAAGCATTTCTACTTAGTTTCAACGGACGGTTTGCGTAAAATGCGTACCGGTCAAACACCCTGTTCGAATTTAACCGAACCGGGATCACGCCTTAATGTGCGTTTTGTTTGCGTGGGTTTTATTTAATACGAGTTGGAATTGTGTCATTTTAACAGATGAAAAAGAATTAAATAAAATGTTTGGGGTTTTTTTTCTTCTTCTTCGCAGCTAATTTTTTGGTGCAGGGCCGGCCCAAATGTTTTTCCTCACCCTGATCATTGATTGGGGCCCCACTGGTTAAGCCCAGTCACCATGGCAGCAATTGATTTTCTTCGTCTTGTGTTTATCCATTTAGTAAGTTTTTTTTTGTTGTTGTTGTTTTTTTTTACATCTAGTGTAACAGTCAAAGTGACTGCATCACAAAGTGCCACTTGACCTCTATGTTAATCGCTTCACACGTGTTTTTGTAAAACGGCAGCAGAGGAAACGTCTTTTGTGCTTCATCCGGGGTTTTTTGTGCCTATTGAGGCATTTCAGCTTTTCCACGAACACTCCGCGGAGTCAGGAAGCAGAGCTCAACCTGATTGGTCGTGTTTGCTAGCAAACGCCGACACCTTTTCATTAACTCCTGGATTTGTTTGCACTATACTGAGACTTTCAGCCGAGTGGCATTAATCCCGACTGTTAACATAAACCCCACAAACTATGATGCAAAAACATCTGCGTGACTTTTAGACATTTTTACTCACTCAAAGTCAAACAATAATAATAGTAATGATACTAATTGGCTTTGGTCTTATAACAAACGCTTCAAAGTAGATTCAAAAGTAAAATCATTCTTGATAAACATCACAGCAAAGTTCCAAGTTTTCACACACTTTGTGTGAAAAGTTAAGAGCTCTCTGGGGCCCCCTGCTGGCCTGGGGGACCAGCAGGTGGCAGTATAGATTGCTTATGCTTTGGGCTGGCTCTGTTAAAAAAAATTAAATAAAATAAACAAACAGGAAACAAATATCGAGTGGTTATTGATATAGCTAATTTAACTAAAATAAAACCAATATAGATATATTTGTTTTTATTTATTTTATTTCTTTATAATTTTTTTAATTTACCCTAGCAATATGGCGGCTGGCTAACATTTCCCCTGACAACCACAGATGTGTTGCTGCTTCAAGGTCAAGAAGCAGGGCTTGCTATCACTTTTGATTTTAGCACTGGCTGTGAACTTTCAGTTACACTGCAGCCTTCTCGGCTCCAAGTCTTGGTGTAGCCCCTAGCTTTTAGCTGTGCTACATTGTCATTCACAACGCACATAACAAGTTCTCCTTTGGAACACATTGAGTCAAACTCAAATGAAAATATCTGGAAAGGAATGGTTTCCACATTAATTTAGCCAATGTTGTCACAATTATTGAACGTCATACAAATAAATATGCTTGACTAATTTTTTTTAATTACTCTCCAATATTTATTTATTTATTTATTTATTTATTTATTTATTTATTTTGTAGTGTAAGTGAGTTAAAGTTGCTGCCTTTAAAATGTAGGGTGAAGAAAAATGACAAATAGTTTGGCAATAAATGTCAGGGGGAAACAAAATAAAGATGAAAAACTTGTTGTTGAATTAATTCTCGGCCTGTTTGCGTTTGAGATGGAGGCTGCAGGCGGTGGTGGTGGTGTTGTGGGGGGAGCAGCGGGGGGGGGGCCCTGCCCCGCTATCGTTGACACGGTTTTGTTGCCATAATCGGAGACTCGCAGAAGTTACACGGAGCAATTGGGCGGCATATGGGCGCCTTTTAATGTGAAGCGATGGCCTTATTAATCGCACATGAGCGCGCGAGTCGGAGCAGGTGACGCGGAATAACGCAGGAGAAAAGGCAGTTGATCTGCCCCTGAGCAAGGCAGCAGGTCGGGCGTCTGCCGCTCGCCCTTGATGGCATTTTGATCAATTAAGGAAGGGAAGGCGGGGGGAGGGGAGTAACAATAACAATAATAGTAATAAAGTAAAATAATTCATTAATGGGAAAACTTATAAAGGCTTTTCGAGGCACAATAATTGTTGTTGCCTCGGGGGATTTTAGGGAGAGTTTGCTTTAATATAAAAGAAGAAGAAGAAAACAAGTTTGCAGAATTGCAAGTGTTATTATGAAATGATCTCTATTGGTGCTTTGTTTTGTGTCCTTATCGATTTATCGATTTTTTAAAAAACTTTATTTATTTATTTATTTATTTATTTATTTATTTATTTATTTATTTATTTATTTTATTTTACTTTATTGGTTTGTTGATGTTTCTGTTTCATTTCCGGTGCGTTCTAGAAATTATTTCCGTTTTGTTTTAATAATAATATTTAAAAAAAAGAAAGAAAGAAGAAAAGAAAAGAAAAGAAAAAAGATAATCTACATGTATATATTAAAGTGGTAATCAATTTATATTTTAAGGCGGCTTTATTAGAACAAATTGTGGGCCCGTGCCCGAGTCCCCTCCAGGAATTATAATCTTATTCCGTATTGATTGGCGCGGCGCGGTGTGTTTCCAAGGCCTGTAGCTCAAACGCAGCCCGGAAAGGGCAGCCGCGCCGACGCTTCACTTCACACATGAATGTCTCACATTTTCTCCAATATCTTTTTGTTTTCTTTTGTTTGTTTGTTTGTTTGTTTTTAAACCTTGAAATTCATGGGGAATTTCATGTTGAGCTTGTTGGCTGTCGTTGGGGTGGCGTACAGTCCCCATGTTCGAGATTATAAATGTGGATCCGGCGGACTCAATTATGAGTCAAAAAAAAAAAAAGAAAGAAAGAAAGAAAAAAAGAAAGCGAAGGGAGCGATGCGTTTACATGTTCTCCAAAGGTTAATTCGCTTTCCCTGCATATGCGCCCTCATTTTCCTCCGACTCCCAACTCAAGTGGGCTCGTTTCTAAAAGTTCAGCCGATGCCATTTAGCGCGCGGACTTCTGCCTAAATAAGATGTAATTGTCATTTTGAAGCTGGGAAGACATGTCGTTTTGGCAGAGCTGCTGAAATATTGATCCGCGCTCCTTCCTCTTTTTTTTTTTTTTCGTCTGGGAGGCATTATTGCTTCTCGCTTGGATATGAGGCTGCAGGTTTCATCAGAGTGGCGCCCAGGATTAATCGTCGTTAAAAAGAAAAAAAGCGTAACAAACATGCTTTCAATGTGTTGACACTTTTACTAAAAAGTAATATCGCGTGCTCCTCGTTTTGTATTTTTCTTTTTTGTTTTTTTTGTTTTTTTTGTAAACAAGAACCTGTTGGTTTTTCCTGCACCAGTCTTCTTTGCTGACTAATTAAGGTGAAATGTTTCCTCTGTCGAACAAAACAACAAAAACAAAAACAAACATTTTTTTATTTATTTATTTATTTTTTTATTATTTTACACTCTGCATTAAGGCGGGCCCATCACGGCACAATGGCCACAGAGAGCGCAGCAGCACTCACTGAGCAGACGTGGCAGCAGCCGATCGATCCGAATAAGAATGTGTAGATGAGGTTTTGCTGCCGAGAGGCCAAACCTGAGCCTTCGTCATCGCCTGCGCCTCGTCCGACACTTCGCTCTGGGATGGCGGGGAGAAAAAGTTGAACTAAAACTGGACTCTTATAAGAAAGCTTTGTCATGTTATTACACACACATACATATATATATGTGTGTGTGCAGATTACATGCAGATGTATCCACGCACATATAGAGATTATTTTTCTTGCGCTCGGAAATGCAGGAAAATAAATTGCATGTATCAAAATCTACCGCATCTATTTCTGTTGGTCATTTTCAGATTTTTTTTTTTTAAAGAGGGAAGGCTTCTATCGTTTGTTCATTTACTTATTTATTTGTTTTCACTTTTTTCTTTAAATCAGGTGGCACCGAACAAAAGCCGACCAATCGTTATGATCGTTATAGTCGTTTGTCAGTTTTGAAATCGTTTGAGTCGATTGTCTTTTCGGTTTCTGTTGAGGCTATCAGCATCCTCCTCTCCCTCCTCCTCTGAAAACTTCCTGAAGGCTCCCAGTGAAATAAGTTAGATTACAATTATTATTATTATTATTATTATTATTATTATTATTATTATTATTATTATTATTATTATTATTATTGGTAGTAGTATCAGTATTCAGGTTGTAGGTCGGTTTATTTTTGAGAAATCGTACAGGCGCTTCGATGAGGAAGAACAGAGGTGTGATCGTGTAATTACACCCGCTGTGTTTTTGTTGTGTTGTTGAGACCTGCCTCTAAACTCCCATACCACACACACACACACACACACACACACACACGCACACACACACACACACACACACACACACACACACACACACACACACACACACACACACACACACACTCCCCCTCCCACCTTCATTCTTTTTTTCTTTTTTTTTCTACTACGCGCTTGAACAGTCACACTTGGATGCATTAGGGTCTCTTTGTCTGGACACACGTCACACACACGCCATTGACATTGACTTCACATCAGAGACAGTTTAACTTCTTCTCTCTCTCTGTCTGTTTCTCTCTCTCTCTCTCTTTGTATTTTCTTTTATTCAAATCGTTCAACCGAGTGCCGGGTCTATTGTAGGGAGGTGTGGGAGGGGGCTGTTTGGGGGGTTTGCGGAGGCCGGCAGATGTGGGGCCCCCAAAAGCAGGTCCAAAACAGTGAAAAGTCTGAAAGGTTAATCTGTTACCCCCGCAGATGTTGGCTTTGGGAGTCTTGAAGCGTCACCTTTGACATGTCCCTCATTCAGCAGGGGGTCCAGAAGGACACTGACCCGCTGCAAGCTGTCACCTCGGCTGAGGACGCCCTGCACTGTACCGCTCTATCAGGCCAAACGAGACCCTCCCTCCTCCTCTTCCTCCTCTTCCTCCTCCTCTGATCAGGGCCGGTAAAAACTTTTTGCAAAGCCTCCCGGTCTGTCTCAGCGTGTCGTTTCTCTCTTTAAAACGAGAACACGTCTAATGAGCATGCGCAAATACGAGCCCACCTTGTCATAAGTTTCTGTTGTTACCAAAAACCAAATTCCAGCACGCTGCTGTTATTCTAACGTCGACGTGAACTGAATGCTCATGGAGACCAAATGACTCCTCCGGCACAGCGGATTAACACGTGCTGCTGCTGCTGCTGCTGCTGCTGCGCAGCTCGGCCAAATTGGACACACGCTCTCGCGCGCGCGCACGCGCCATGCTGGGCTTGGTTCGTTAAGCCTAATGGTTGAACAATAGACACATCTGCTCGTCTCTTTGTATCAAAAGGGAAGATACCACGGTGCTCTGCGTTTGGTTAAACCGCCACATTCATTTGGTTGCACTAGTGTGTGTGTGTGTGTGTGTGTGTGTGTGTGTGTGTGTGTGTGTGTGTGTGTGTGTGTGTGTGTGTGTGTGTGTGTGTGTGTGTGTGTGTGTGTGTGTGAGAGGGGGGTATGGGGGGGCTGCAGCTGAACTTCACCTCTAATCAAAGAATGGATGCATATGTAACACACACACACACACACACACACACACACACACACACACACACACACACACACACGCACACACGCACACACGTTCAAGCTTAAAGTTTACAGACAACACCACTAACTTACAATAAGAAGATTCATTCGATTGTATTGATTGATTATAGATAGATAGATAGATAGATAGATAGATAGATAGATAGATAGATAGATAGATAGATAGATAGATAGATAGATAGATAGATAGATAGATAGATAGATAGATAGATAGATAGATAGATAGATAGATAGATAGATAGATAGATAGATAGATAGATAGATAGATAGATAGATAATTGTTATTGGTTTGAATTCAGGACTTAACTGGTTAAAAATCAACTCCAAATGAACCCGGAAGTGTGCTTCATTTCCAGTTAATGATTTAAGGAGGTCTGACGTCTCAGCCCCGTAAGGAACCCTACTTTCTAAAATAACAAGCCAAACCTGTAAATACAGCAAGAGTAGTTTCCTTAATTACAAGAGGTGACGTATTTACGCAATAAAGTTCTACTGTTAATATGAGGCCGGCAGGTGACAGCGTTAGTGGTGTATGGAAAGCCATTTTAAGATTTAATTTAAAAAAAACCCCGCATCTGTCAATAATTACTTAGTATTTTTGCTATGCTTGTCTGATGTTAAAGTGTTCCTACTACAAAACCCAAAAAAAAAACAACAAAAAAAAACATTATATAATAATAATAATAATAATAATAATAACATTGAACTGTCACCCTACAGTTTAGTTGTACTGTTATCCAGTTCTGGTCTAAGTTGTCTAAATATTCACAACCGTGAACTAGAGTTGATCAAGTTCCGTTCAGGCTCAGTGAAAACGTTGAAATATTCCTTTAGTGAGGCACTTAGAGGAAGCAGACGCCAACTTCAGCTACATCCAGCTTCGCTTCAAAACAGCTGCTCTCAGCAAAAACCCAACATTTCCCTTCTCCTTACAGGAAAACACAGAAAAATCAGTCTGTCACTGTGCCCAAGACGAGTGAGACACATTTCATATCCATTGCGGGTATTGGGATTTGCAGCTGCTGATCCTGCCACTTTGCAGCAAGAAGGTTGAGGGTTCGAATCCTCGCCATGGTCTTTATGTGTAAGTGGGTTCTCTCTGGGTACTCTAGGGGAAATTCTCCGATATAAAATCACACTTCGGTATGTGTGTGTGTGTGTGTGTGTGTGTGTGTGTGTGTGTGTGTGTGTAACTGACGACCAGTCCAGTGTGTCTCACCCAGTGACCTTGCCTCTCGCCTAATGACTGGCAGAGGTAGAGATGACCCCCCTCTCGGATTATTTCAGAGGGACTTCTTTCACATACTGGTTTATTGACTGACCATCAACACTTTCTGATTGGGATTCCTGAAATGTTGACCGCTTGCGGCCTGAACGTTTTTCTAAAAATGTCTGAAGTTTGATTTTTGTTGGTCAAATAAATAAACAAATAAAAAATCACTGGATTCATGGAAATCTTCCCACGTCCCACCGGCGTGTCTATTAAATGTTAAAAGGGTTTGCCACGGCCAGTGCTCGGTGCCTCCCTTCCTTAATAAAGGTGCGCGACGTCAGAGCGGCGTGGAAATGCGCGCGTGCGCGTGTGTTGGAGAGAGGAGGCGTGGAGAGAGAGAGAGAGAGAGAGAGCGAGAGAGAGAGAAAGAGAGAGAGAGAGAGTATGGGAGGAGACCGGCGTGCACAGTGCGCATGTGCAGACGGTGAGATCTGTGCCGCGGTGGAGCAGGGACTGGACACACACCGCTAGAGAGATGGCGCGGCACCCGACCGGAGCGCAAGGACAGCTGGTTGGCGACGGGGGGGCTTGAATTACAAAGAAGAAGAAGAAGAAAAAAAATATATGGTTTTAAAAGCAAAAACAAGAAAGAAAAAAAAGAAAAAAAAAGGGCAAAAAAAAGAGAGAGAAAAGGATAAATACAAACATATTTAGATATTATATTGAAAGAGGAAAAGGATTTTTGAAGAGACATTTCATTCCTGGAGAGCGGCGGCACAGAGGTAGGAGAATAATCGACTATTGCAGCACAGAGAGGATCTGGACAGGAGGATCTGCTGCGAGGAGGACACCAAAAAGCAACAACAACAAAAAGCCAACTGAACTTTACTGGACGCGTGGACTTCCTTTACGTCGGCTTACGGCAGTAGGTCAGATAGATGGTTTGTCCACAGCGCTGCCCGGATCATGAACGCGCAGCTGTCGATGGAGAACATAGGCGACCTGCACGGAGTGAGCCATGAGTCCGTCGCCGGCCACGGAGAGCTGCTGAGCGGCCACAGTCCGCACTCCCGCCCGAGCCCGCGGGGACTGAGCCACCGCGCTATGGGCATGGCCACCCTACTGGACAGCGGAGACTATCACCCCGGCCACCCGGGACACCTGCACCCAGCCATCAGCATGTGCGAAGCCCCCCACGGCATGAGCGCGAGCACCACTTACACCACCCTGACTCCCCTGCAGCCCTTACCCCCCATCTCCACCGTGTCCGACAAGTTCCCTCCCCATCACCACCACCACCACCACCATCCCCACCACCCGCACCCGCACCAGAGGCTCCCCGGGAACGTCAGCGGCAGCTTCACGTTGATGCGGGAGGACCGCAGCTTGGCGCCCATGAACAGTCTGTATCCCGCGTACCATCACAAAGACCCCTGCATGGGCCAGAGCCTCTCGCCGCTGTCTGGTTCCGGACTGGCCAGCATACACACGTCTCAGGCCGGCATCCCGCCGTACGCTCACCCCGGCGCCGCCATGCCCGGCGAGAAGATGCTCACGCCCAGCGGGTTCGAGGCTCACCATCCGGCCATGCTCAGCAGACACGCCGAGCAGCACATGACCTCCTCCGCCGGGATGGTGCAAATCAACGGCCTGCATCACCACCCGCACGCCCACCTCGGCGCGCAGGGCCACGGCCAGGGGCTGGGCAGCAACCGGGAGCAGGCCTCCGGCCCTGGGCACCAAGGTGGCGGCGGAGGAGGGGCAGGAGGAGGAGGCGGCGGCGGAGGCGGCGGCGTTTCTGGGGGACAGATGGAGGAGGTGAATACCAAAGAGGTCGCGCAGAGGATCACCACGGAGCTGAAGCGCTACAGCATCCCTCAGGCCATCTTTGCTCAGCGGGTCCTGTGCAGGTCTCAGGGGACCCTGTCCGACCTGCTGAGGAACCCCAAGCCCTGGTCGAAGCTCAAGTCCGGCAGAGAGACGTTTCGTCGCATGTGGAAGTGGCTGCAGGAGCCTGAGTTCCAACGCATGAGCGCGCTCAGGCTCGCAGGTGAGCGAAGCCTCGGTAAAGCACCTCCTTTTTTTTAAAAAAAAAAAAATACTATTTAGTTATTTATTGCTTTCATCCTCACAAATACCCGCTATGAAAATTGATATATGCTGCTGAACAGTTTGCAACTCATGTGGGTTTGAAGCGACATTCAGCCTGTTTGGTAGTTAAACTACAAAGACACTGAGTTGATTTGAACAACATGGGTCAGTTTCAGTGCAGAGGTTCTCCTCCAATGAAGAGGCGAGCTCATCTCCAATGTTGAAGGTTATGAGTTAAAGAAAAATAAAATCCAAACTTAGTTTCGAGACTATTGTTGTTGTTGTTAATCGGTTGTGTTTATAACCGATTAAGCATGTAATAATTCATTATTACATGCTTCATCATTGCAGAAAAGAAGCATTACTCCGGCATCTCTCTCTCTCTCTTTTTTTTAAATTTTTTTTTTTACTGTTTCTAGACTCATTTTGGGCTCGAGTGAAACAAGTGCTCATGTCACTTTGCCTCCAAACTATCGATCGCAGCACTGTGTTCGTAAACCGATCCGTCTCCAAGAAATCATTACAGGAACGTGTTTATTTTGGTGTCGATGCAACCGATCAGCTCTTCGTTTTTCCTCTCTCTCTCTCTCTTTTCTCTCTTTTCTCTCTCTTCTGGCCTTCTGCTTGTAAACAGAGGAAATAGAGAATGCGTGTGTGTGTGTGTGTGTGTGTGTGTGTGTGTGTGTGTGTGTGTGTGTGTGTGTGTGTGTGTGTGTGTGTGAGAGAGAGAGAGAGAGAGAGAGTGGGTGATAAACTCGATTTAAATGTCAACCGGAGTTGGTGTCATGCATAATTTAGCAGGTGAAGATTGCTTTGGCAGTGGCTTCTAGAAATATAAAATAAAATAAAATAAAATAAAATAAAATAAAATAAAATAAAATAAAATAAAATAAAATAAAATAAACTCGTCCTGTTAAGATAAGTGGGGAGGGGAAATAACAGCCGGTTAGAACAGAATTCAATAGTCGCAGTGGTGGTCGGAAACTGAAGTTTGTGTTAATTAACCGATGGACGCGTGGTCAAAATTTGTCCCTCGGGTTCGGGCCACAGGTTCAATTCACAGGTGCGGGCAGTGAGGCCCAAAAAGCGCGCGAGGATTCGTGGACAGTTTTCGATCCAAATAAGAA
>CAJVRI010000061.1:100000-121125 GCA_911649635.1 Poeciliopsis gracilis
GATACTACATGCCTGTTCAGCACATAACACTGCCTCTGATTCTGAAATCAAAGTGGCTGAAGTGAAACCATGTGAGGCCACAGAAGCCAGAGCTCTCACCATAAACTGACCCAATTCCTGTGTTTGTTGTTGTTTTTCGTCAATCGAACGCACCTCTCTCAAGCCTTTCCCCTTTCCGTCTGCTTCTCCCCCTCCCCCGCAGCGTGCAAGCGCAAGGAGCAGGACCACGGCCGGAGCGAGCGAGGGAACGTGACCAAGAAGCCCCGGCTGGTGTTCACGGACGTGCAGCGGCGGACGCTCCACGCCATCTTCAAGGAGAACAAGCGCCCGTCCAAGGAGCTGCAGCTCACCATCGCCCAGCAGCTGGGCCTCGAGCTGGCCACGGTCAGCAACTTCTTCATGAACGCTCGGCGCCGGAGCCTGGACAAGTGGGTGGACGACGGCTCCGGTCACGCGGCCAACTCGGGGCCCAACGTCTGCACCAAAGCCTGAAGTCGGACCGAACCTGACCAACTCATGGACTGACTCAACCTCGGTGGAAAAGCTTTAAAAAAAAAATGAAACAGAAACACTTCTGAGAAACAAAGAAAACTTAAAAGACCTTGAAGCAACATTTTGCCCTTAAACCTGTACTATATTGATATTTATAGTATCCAAAGATGAAAAGCAAACCAAAGACTTCTTGTTTGACCTGCTTTACGATGTTTGTTTCCGTGACACAGTTTTTGTGTAACATACTGCAAAAAGACTTTACTCTCTTTCACACACACACACACACGCAGACGCACTCACAAATACACGTACACACCCAGGTCTTTAGCTTTATTACACCCCCCCTTCACCTCCCTACTGTGTATCAGTCTATCATTTGCCATCCTTATCTCTAATCTGATTGGTTGGTTTTAATGATGGGTCCCTAGAAGGAGGTCTAATCAGCCTATCGGCAGTCTGGTCTGCAGCTGTCCACAGCCTGAGGAAAAAAAAAATTTAAAAAGAAAAAAAAAACATGGACGAATGTGGAGTTCCAGCGGGATTGGCCAATCAACTTTAAAAAGAAAGAACATTTTCATCCTGCGGGGAGCGACCCGGATTGTTCCGCAACCTTTGTTTGGACCAATGGCGTGGACTGTATGTCTGTCTGTCTGTCAGTCTGTCAGTCTGTGCGAGTCGTCTGTCGTTCTGTCGAGCATTCCAGACAGACGGGCATGGGGGGGCAAAGAAGTGTCTGTTCATAGACTGCTAACCCAAAGCCAAACAGCCTGAACCAAACCAAAAAGGAGAAGAAGAAAAAAGAAATGGAGCTCGGCCCATTCGGTGGTGCTTTCCTCCAACACGCTGATGCGTTCAGGCGGGAAAATAACAGAAACCACTCGGCGTCAAGCTTCTCGTGTCGTTCAGAATCGAAACCTACAAAGACCAAAGAATATATTTATTTAAAAAGCAGGTGTGGGCAATTATGACATTTTTTTTGATATGATAACATTAAGTTTTTAAAGTGTCATTTCACTTGCAAAGAAAATCAAATCAAACATTTATTTCCAGATTCCACTAAGTAGAGCAAAAAAATGACTACGTGAACATAGCATTCATAATACGTTCTGAAATGTGGCCTAATATAATTATTTATTCATGTTAGTTTTGATTCAAAATACTTTACAGAAAGGTAAATACAGATCTATTTTTGGCCATTTTACAATGACTGTCTATGTTTTTTTAGTCGTGCCATTCACAAGCAGCTGAATTTGTCTCATTTTACATAAGAAAAAAAAAACCTAGCTGGGCAGCAAAATGTGAGGGAGGGGCAAGGCTGCATTACTATATGCTGTGTTTCCCAAAGTCGGGGCTTGGGGGCTGCAACGTGGGTCGCAAATCAACAAGCGCTTCGACGGTGCGTTTTCTCCACACGCTCTGCCGACTCCGCGCATGGCAGCTAGCCTCAGATGTTTTTCTGTTTTTTTTTTTAAGGGCAAACTGTGTCACCGCTTTAATAATCAGGACTGCAGTGTCAGTCCGTCGTCGCCGCATGCCTCTCACGTGGATTTGATTTGATCTCCTCATCAAAGATGTACAGCGGAGGAGATGATATCAATGATCGAATCACTCTGGGCCGCTTACACGGCAATGTCAACTCGTCACCTGAATACAAAAGCATCTTTGTATGTCAGCTCGCTGCCAAGTCGCCCCCGCCCTCCCCCAGCTCTCACCGCGCCCTCATCCTTCCCTGCATTTCAGCACTCGGAGGAAAGCACGACATGGGCCTGGCTCTGGGGTGGCACAGCATTAAATGTATTAAACTGAGCCCCCCCCTCTTTCCTCCCTTCTCTCGACTGGGGTTAGCAGATGTACATTCATCACAACGCATCTGTGAAGGAGAAGAGGCCTTCTTCTGCTTCTTCTTCTTCGTCGTCGTCATCATCTCTCGAGAGAAAAAACCAAAAATATGACAAGACAATGTTTCAAGACCTGCTGACGTTTTGTTTTGTTTTTGTTCTGTTCTTTTTTCTTCTTCTTAGTGTGAACCAAAGATGCTACCTCACTCAAGTTCCATACGTGATTTCTATCACTTTTGATGATACCAAAGATAACCAAAGATTTTTTCTAATTGCACGGCCTCTGTGAGTGGTGTTCAAAGAAGTGTGATGTATGTGTCCTGTCCTCTTTTTATTTACCTCTGTCTCTCTCTCTCTCTCGCGTCTTCACTCCTGTCCTGTCCTTCTCCCTGCTCCAGACCCTCCGACCTGCAATCAGCCCATGCGTCCTCTTCTTACGTTACTTCTTTTTTCAATTTTTTATGCGTGCTCTTATTTAATTTGCGCTCCGATCACGGCTCCATACATAGCCCTGCTGATGCAGGTAAAGGCAGACTTGCTGATCCAGCCATAGATGCACACAACTGTCCATGCAGGTGCCTGCAGAGTAAGACTTGTAGTAACGTGATCTTTCTTAGTTACTCTTTCTGCTCCTTCCTTTTGAAGAAGCCAGTTAAAATGTGAAAGAGATGCTTCAATTTCAGTTTGTAGCTTTATTTATTAGTTATTTAAAAAACAAAAAACTACAATGTTGATTCAAACTAAAATGTGATGAAACAGTGTTTTGCTCCCTCAGTCCTGATTCCTTCTGTTTTTGCTGTTTTTGTCACACTTAAAAGGCTTCAGACTATCAACCCTATTGGACGAACACACATAGCAAGAGTAAATCCAAAATACAGTTTTCATTGGCTTTCGAAAGTCAGGACGCTGTCCACAGCGACCCGGCCCTCCGTGGAGACAAGCTGCAACGTAACCGTGGCAACTGGTCATTCTGAACCCGCAAATAGAAGACGGACGTTCACCTTCTCTCGTTTCCCCTGTGAGAACTTAGGATTTTTGTGGTTACGGCCAACGAGCGTTTTGCATTGTCACAGAGGAAGTTCGACCCACGGTTGAAAAGAAAGAGGTTCTGTTTTGTTTTGGGGTTTTGTTGTTTTTTTTTTGCCAAAAATCATCTTAGGTTATTACTCCAGGAAAGTGACGATTTGTGAACTCCATTTTATGGAAGAAAAAAAAATTTGATTGATAGGACAATTTCTTTGATTATCTGAAATATAGAAGTGTGATGAAAAAAAACCCCCAAAAAACAAATCAAAACAGCATTAAGAATAATTGATCACAGCGCTATTCATAACCCCTCCGTATATATACAGATATATATATAAATATTTTTGTCTTTCTGCTGGCCCTGCTCCTTTGTGTTGCATATTATTGATCCAACAAACAAGTCAGAGACATCTTCACGCGACAGCAGGCAGACGGCCTGACGTAGCCATGGGCAGAATCACTGATCAACTATAGGCAGACATGTTCCTGAAAGTAGAAGCAGATGATGTGTTGCAATCTTTCTTTAAAAAAAAAAAAAAAAAGCAAATAAAAAAATACAAAAACTGGAAAAAAAAACCCAACAAAAAAACAGTAATAATAATGATGATAATAATAATAATAATAATGATACAACCTCCCAGGACGAGTGCCTTGCTTGAACCAAAGTGTTAAACCGCTGTTGACCTCTCACTTTTGACTCTGTGAATACCTCAGCCTGTAGAAAGGCCACAACTGAAGAGACAAGGATTTTTATTATTACTTTTTTTTCTTATTTTATTTTATTTTTTTCTTCTTTTCCTTCCTTTGTACCTTTTGTTTTGTGAATCACACCGTGGTGCTTTTGCCAGCGCAAACATGCAATGAAGACATACCAAAGGATTTTCTGTTGTCCACTTCTACAGATCAAACCAAAGGTCTTTGTTTCTCGTCCTCTACCTGCCCCCCCCCCCCCCCCCCCCACACACACGCACACACACACACACACACACACACACACACACACACACACACACACACACACACACACACACACACTCACGCACACACACTCCCTCCCCTCTTCCCTTCCTTCTCTCTCTGCTGTGTGTAGGAGGGTCCAGCACTCTGGCCGTGCATGTCTTTTACCAGTGTCTCTGAATACCTCATAGTAATAATTCCTTTGAGTTCTGCATCGAGATGTCTTATCTGTAAGGTAGAACTCCGCCCGTGTGGCATTTGATATTGTTACGTCAAAAAAGCTGTACGATTATCTGTTTTGGAGCTGTCGTTTGTTGTTTGTTTTACTTCTTTCTTCTTTTTTTTTTCCATCTTCTTTCTTTTACTTCTTTCTGTGGGGCAGAAGTGCTCTGTTTCGAGACACGGAGGACAAAGTTTCAGGGTTGACGCGAGACCTAAGGGGGAGAAGATTATTTTTTATCAGACGACGGGGGTCATATGCCAATGTTATGACGTAGACGATTACTTTTACAGGGTAAAACCAACTGCTGTGATGTTGTGCTCCTACTTTCTCTTCTACCTACGACTGTGTTGTGATTTTAATTTAATTGCCTTTGTCTTTTTTTCTTTTTGTTTTTTTGTATAGGTTCTTTAATTTATGCGTTTTTAGAAGCTCTAGATTTGTACATAGCATAGGGTTTTGGGGTTTTTTTAGTGGAAGGGGGGATAAAAATGCAACAAAGATGTTTTATGCTTTAACGTTACAGCCTGATTTTTGATGTTTTGTTTTGGGGTTTTTTGTTGGTTTTTTTTTGTTTGTTTTTTAAACTGCATCCTAGCCGACATTTCAACTTGTGTGTTTTGAACACTGCCAAAAATCCAGACGGTCCTTTTCTTTTCCTTTTTGTTTTTTTTCTTTTTGCCAGTGCCTACAAAGTTCAACAGGCTTACTTTTATTGGCTAGCTGGCAAACAACAAGCAGTGTGTAGGTGTGTGTGAGTATGTGTGTGTGTGTGTGTGTGTGTGTGTGTGTGTGTGTGTGTGTGTGTGTGTGTGTGTGTGTGTGTTTGTTTGATTTTTTTAAAGTTTCCTTTGAATTTTTTGGAAGAAAAAACGAAAAAAGAAAAAAGAAAACTGTTACTCTATGGGTAATACTGCACATCCAAAGATTTTTAAAACAAACCAAAAAATAAAAAATAAAAATTGGAGAAAAAATATGTATATTGAAGAGGGGTTGGGAGGGGAGTGGGGAAGCACTGGCATTTGTGTGGTAGATTTGTTGAGTTTTTCTTCGCCATTCGCACGGGTATAGAATGTAGAAGGCGTAGGGCTACGTAGGCAAGTTGACTCCTACGTGGGGGAGTTTGAGGGGGGGAGGGATCTCCTGTTCAACGTACAATCCGAAAGCATTTTGAAAGCAGGGGGGGCTGGAAGCCTCTGCTCACTTTGCTGTCTTGTGCACGGGGTGGTGAGGTGGAGCGCGGGCTGGGGGCAGCCGGTCTGCCAGGGGCCAGGCCACGGAGCGGGGTCTGTTTTTATTTGCCGTGGCTCGCGCCGCCTCGCTCCACCGAGCAATCTGTTCTTTTTTTTTTTGTTTGTTTGTTTTGTTTTTCTTTTTTTTCTTTTTTTTTTGGTACGTCCTCGTGTAACGACCCTGTGCAAAGTCTAATAAAACTGCAAAGGAAACCTTACCAGAGGGATTTCTGTGTGAGTGTGTGCGAGACGGCCCGACGCCCAGCTGCGTTTCCACGACAAAGATGTGTGTGGGAAAATAAAATGAAATTAAAAACTTTAAAGAATTCGCCTCAATAGGAATGAAAATCGCATGTGAATATGTTTGTTCGTGTGATAAAAAAAAAAAACCAAGAAAAAAAAACGTGTTGCGTCACGATCCTCCGACCACTTCGTCGTTTCCACCTGGGTGTCGATTGCGTGACCCGAAAACGTCACCTGCGTGTCCATTCGAAACGTGCGCGAGTTGTGAGGTTGTTTTTTTTGCCAATGTTCCGAGAGTGTTTCAAAGAAAAAAGAAAAAGAAAAAAAACAGAGCATACAAGTTCACAATTGTGGGACGCCCATTGAGACAATGAAATTCTGACATCCTCCCACCACTTCCTGCCGTCTACTTCGTCTTCTCTGCCAGAGAAAGGCGTCCAGCTGAGGCTGCAGCTCCATTACAAATGTGTGCAAGACCCTGTTGACATTCCGCTGATGTCGGAACAAGCAAAGTTTTGAAACTGCGGCGCTTAACTTAAATAAGAAACGCAATTAAAATGGCAAATGCGTCTGTTCGTTCACTGACAAGCCAACCTTTACCTTCTTCTTTGTGGTTCACGCTATCGGCGATCACGTGACTTGTGTTATGCATGCGAAATACCTCATTCTAGCAAGAAAAAAAACCACTTAATTGAAACTGTAAGGGTTTTTTTTTTGGAGTTGCCATTTTTCCACTGAGCAGATGTATTTTTTCGTAACTCCAAATTGCGCCACTACACGGTCAATGGAAATGCAGCTACTGGGCAGCTAACGTTACTGCAGAGGTGAGCGTCTCAGAGGAGTCGAGTCGCTCCTAGGGATGCTTCCTCTCTTCACACCCAGATAGTCTACAGCAGGGGTGGCCAAAGTCAGCGCTGGAGGGCCAGGAACCTGCATGTTTTAGTTCTCTCTGTTGTCGTACCGACAACCTTTTCAGCATGTCAGTGTTCTTCTTAGGCCTTCTAACAAGCCATCATTGGATCCAGGTGTGTCAAACCAGGGACAAGAACTAAAGCATACAGGATGTCGGCTCTTCAGGACCGACTTTGGGCACCGCTGGCCTAAAGAGTCTAACGAAAGCACCGGCTGTCAGAACAGGTGAAATCAGTCTTTACGTCACAGGATGGGAGCCGTGGCAGCAGTAGAGTGCGCGTGATTGGATTTGACCCTAAAAGGAGCATGTTAGTAGTGAAACCATTTGTTACAACGTGGACCAGTTCTCCCCCTCTTCCTTTATATTATTATTTATTTTTTTTTTTTTACAAATTTTTGTCACCAAAGGAGTTCCCATATGATGGGTAGCTTGACTACAAGTCTCACAACAATACTGCAGCGCCTAAGACAATCATCTGGGGAACTAGTTTCTCACCTGCAGCGTCCTCGAGCTATTCGTACGCAAAGATGCTTGAAGGATTTTGATAAAAACAAACAAATAAATAAATAAATAAAAACAAGCATATTTGTTCTTACATCAGATTGCTGTCACTGTTCATTCCTGCACTTGCATTTCAAAGTGAAATCCCACCAAACTGCTCGACCCCCTTCCCTTTTGGGTTCCAACAACTGCCCCACCCCCACCCCCACATTTTATTTTTATTCATTTTTATTATTTTTTTTTTCTTACGCGTGACTTGTCATCGCCGTGTTCTCCCTCCGAGCTTTGCTACTGCTTTCTCAGTGCCGTGCAATATCATCTGTTGTGATTGCCAAGCAAAAAAGATAAAAAAAGAATCATAATAATTTAAAACAAAAAAAAGAAAGAAAGAAAAATGAGAAGCAAGTGATGATGTCATCCAGCTTTTTTCAGTGTTCAAATGTTTCAACATTTCTTGTAGTCACACACACACACATAAAAAAAAAAGGTAGAAAATAAACTTGGTATTTTCAACGTATGGGGTCTCGGCTCTTTTATTACTTTTTCTTTCTTATTTGATTTCTGGGATGAGTGTGTTTTGGTCCTTTTTCATTTTTTTTTCTAGCACACAGACAGATAAATTGAATCAATAAACCTCCAAATCGGATAAGAAAAAGCAGGAGATAAGGCATGCAAGTGCGTGAGTCTGTCTTGGATTTGAATCAGATAACTTTTTTCTTTTTTTTTTTCATCCAGTCCCTTGCAAAAGTTTTAATATCCGTTGGAGAAAATTTTTTTTGTCAAATGTGAAGTGGAAGGGAAACGACCACGTGGCTTTCAAAACGTGGCAAGAAGAAGTGAAGAGGGTTCACCTTCAAGAGGGACAGTGACCCCAAGCACACGGCCGCAAGGCAAATTAGAACGGCCTAGTCAAAGTTCTGGCCTAAAATTGACACGGGATCCCTGGCAAGACGTACAAACCGATGTTCACGGATGACCTCCAGAGCCACTTTCCAAAGATGAATTGTCAAAAGTTGATGCTTTTATGTCACGTTCTGCTGTCGCTGCAGCTTAGGGTGAATTTTTAGTTGCAGAAAACGAAAAACATGTATCGTATTTCTCTCACGTCAGGGTTCCGCACTGCTGTGAGTTGCTCGTCATGTCCCACTGCAATACGATAATGTTTGCAGTTATGACGTGGCAAAATCAGCCATTGGCGCATCTTGCCGACCTGCATCCATTCAGGTGATTTAAACTAAAAAAAATACTATCTTCTTCTGTGCAGTCACATTTCTGCAGCAGTTTCAAACATTCTTGTCATCCTGAACTCTGTTTGTCTGCTGAGTCATTACAGTGACCAACTTTGAGCTTCAAAGTGCAGCGAAAGCATCCGCCAGCCTATAAAATACGGAAAGCGTCCAGGGGTGTGCAACCACAAATTTATTACCTTTAGAATAGTTAATGTTCCAGCATAAGGCGGTCCAGGTGTAAGTGCCAATACGCAGCCAGAACATGCCGTAAATCCAAAATTCA
Organism: Poeciliopsis gracilis; assembly: GCA_911649635.1. NCBI lineage: Eukaryota > Metazoa > Chordata > Actinopteri > Cyprinodontiformes > Poeciliidae > Poeciliopsis > Poeciliopsis gracilis. The sequence goes on from CAJVRI010000061.1 coordinate 108,935, forward strand.
GCCAAAGTTCTTGGATCAGCTATTTAGCCTTGGCACGTGTGCCGTTTAGCTAATTGAACTGTTTTTGTTTTAACAGGATTATCCACACAGTAGTGTAAAGAGATAAGTTGCAAAAGTGAAGCTTTGGAGCTATGCTATGTCAAGATGTGAAAAAGAGATTCTGGGAAAAACTAAAATTAAATTTGCCCAAGAAATAACGTCAATTCAGACATGTAATTTAACTCCTGCATGTTTATAGTTAGTGTATTTTTTGAGATCAGCCCAGTGCAATGACCTTCATTCTGCTACTCCTCCTGAGTTGTGCCAATGTTTCTATCCTGCCACTAGATGGGGCTGTGACATTTAGTTTCCCCAACCTAAATTCTTGTGTGGCATTGCTGAAGGAATGTTTTTCCTCTCCCGGTGCATCTAGATGAACTGAATAGACCATGTCATAAAACTGATTTGCAATTCATTTATGTGCAGTCATTACTTGATCGTATTAAATGCAAGCACAGATTAGAAATAACCATTTTTGAGCAGGTGATTCATGTTTTGTTTTAAGTTGAAATATGAGGAGCGACATGGAATACATTTCAAACCTGGGATTGGGATTTTCCACCAATCCTCAGGAGACCCTTTTTTTAAAAAAAAAAAAAATTATATATATATATATATATATATATATATATATATATATATATATATATATATATATATATATATATATATATATCTTGAAGCGTCTCTACCAGTTTTGCACGCCCTGCAACTAAAACGCTTCCGTACTGTTTGCAAAATATGCCGAGGTCTGTCAGACTGCACGGCCAGCATCTGTGAAGAAGTAATTTCCAGAGTAGTCTTGCCACAGACGTTCTGTTGAATTTAGGTCTGGACTTTGACAGGGCCATTTCAAAATGCGATTATTGTTTGATTTAAACCCTTCCGTCGTAGCTGAGGTTGTTTTCCTACTGCGGGGTGAACCTTGACCCCAGTCTTTTTAATGCCTCTAATAAGTTTACACCCCCTACCCCAGCATTGCCATGTAATTACAGTCGTAATTTTATTCAAAAAAAAAAAAAAACTCACCAGTTTTCCAGGGCCTACTTCAGGAAAGCATTTCCATAGCATGCCGCTGCCACCACCATGTTTCATTTTGGAGAGGGTGATCTAGTCTCCAAATTTTGTGGGAGAAATTGCACTGTTAACACATCCAGCAAAGTAATACTAAAGTGTTACACAATGGACATTAACAGTACTGCACTGTGAGAGGGACTCGCGTTTAGGCAATGTGTTTTCTGCGAATCAGCTCGGGTTGTTAGAGCTGGCATGAGTTGTAGAAGAGTGAACCTTTGCTTAATCTGCTGCAGTCAATATTTAGTTTCACCTGTACACATTTTCCTCAAACTTCGCCCTTCGGTCAGACACACAGTTTGCATTGTTGTGCACTTTATGACCCACATTTATAGGGTTTTTTTGTTTGTTTTTGTTGTTGTTGTTGGTTTTTTTGCCTGAACAATGCACATGTGAGTCAATTTGCAAAAGCAACACAATGACTTGCTCAATAAAAGTTGACCCATGTCAAAACAAGACGCAACAGACCATTTCTCTCACTTTGTGCTTTTTACGTGAGCACTTTATATTTGTGTAATCTGCCTTTGCTCTGAGAGATTTGATCAGAAAAGAGATTTTATCCATTTTTGTTTGTTTGTTTGTTTTGTTTCTAGTTCTATTAAAATTGTCACTTCATGTTCAGGGAAGGAACAAGACGTTGTTTCTAATACGAACTTATGTGAAGGTGAGTTTGAAATAAAGAAGCCCCCCTTTTTTTTTTTTTAGCCAATACTGATTTTTGTTTAGGTCTTCAAAATTTCAACCAGCTTTATTTTTTAGTATTTTATCAGCGAGAAGTGATTCTTTGATAAATTAAGTTCAACAGAAGACAAAAGAATTACAAGAATACAAATGAAACATGACAGAAGTTTAAGTCGTACATTAAAATCTGTTCTTTTTCTTTTTAAGACTCATGTTGCTTTAAGATGTTCACTGTGACTTTGTTTACTCTGTCTACTCTGTTCAGACAGGAAGTAAAATCACCAAGCGCAATCTGCCACAGGTAAGATATCGACAGCTTATTACTTTTCAACAGAACTCGGTTTGAAAAACATGTAACTATTATTTTAAAGAATCAACCACTGGTTTACAAGTTGATCTAAAACAAGTTGTGATAAAAGCAAAATCCACCAAAAAACAAACAAACAAACAAACAAACAAAAACAGATCAAGCTCAAACAACATAGATTTGGCACCAAAATGAACTTGAATTGGGCCCTGAAGAGAAATTCTGCCCCGGGCCCTGGAAAACGTTTAATCTGCTCTGAAATGTTCAGCCCTCAATCAGTGGATTTCAAAGGCCAAATAAGACACGTTTAATGTTTAATAGTTTGACCTTCGACGTATGCGCCTGTTGCACACCTCAGCCTAAGAACAAAATGTCCACAATGGACAAAGATGAACCTTCACGTGAGCACGTGAACGCGCACCGTCTTGGACCGACCAATCAGCTTGCAGAGGGTAGCCCCATCTGTTTTGGTTATGAGTTACAACAAGGAACCTCCAACTGTCACTGACGTCACGGACGTTTAAACAAAGAACAACAAAAAAACACTCGCCTGGCGGCATTCGTTCGTGAATATCTGCTCGCGTCGAGACGCCGCGGGTCTTTGCCCGGAGAAGTTTTGGTACCAGCTCCAAGTTGGCGGTTGCCATGACTGCAAGTTCAGGCTGGGCCCCGGAGGGAAGTGACGAGCGGGGCTGTTGTTGGGACACGTGACTGGAGCTGCGCTGATCTGTTTTGACAAGCAGCGGGGAGGGAAGCGAGGCGGCGGAGGCAGACAGTAGCATCACGACTAGCAGGACTCGCTGTTCCTTTAATCCGCATTTCGCCTGAATATTGTCAGATAGTTGTCTCGCGCAGGAGCCTGGCGACCCAGCTAGCGGCTCGGTGCGGGCTCGCGGCAGACGTTGCCGTCGTCACTGAAGCGTTCGCTCGGAGTCGGCTCGTTTGTTGTTGTCGGCTTGCAAAAGTTTTAATGAGGACCACAAAGGAAGTCGGCGCAGGTGGCGTTTCCAGCGAGAAGTAAATGGCGAAGGCTCGACCTCGAAAGCGGACCAAACTCGTTTGACAACGTTTTGTCATTTTAGTGACCACAATGATAGGCTAAAAAAAAAAAAAAAAAATTGCGTCGCCGTCGCTCCCCCTTTCCGAATGGAAAACAACAAAAAAACCAAACAACCCCGTCCAGAGAGCGCTTGTAGCCGGGCTGAGCTACCTTTCAGGAGCTGAGATGTTTGGACGGTGAACCAACATCAACGAAAAGAGGTTAGTCGGTCGAGTTTTCAGCGGCGCTAGCTGCACTGCTGAGTTAGCGAGCCTCCGTAGCGGTGGTATCAACGTTACACAAGCTGTGGAGGGGGTGGGTGGGGGGGAGACTGCGAAATGAATCCCGACTTAACTATGATTCAGGTGGCGGAATCCGAGACGAGCTGAGAGAGGAGCCAGCTTGCTAGTTGGATTACTAGTTCACAGATTGGTTAACTCGCTAGCAAGCAGTTTGACAACTCGGTTGCCCGACGCTCCTAGTATCAGCTGTCTTTGTGTGAGTTGGGGAACACAGTGCGACTCGATGGAAGCGGACAGGAGCATGCTAACAAAGCCTGGCTTTGTTGTTGGATAGGGGCTGGGGGGCAGTTGGCACTGACACGCAGGCTTTACAGCTGATATCGTCGCTTAGCTAATACAGCAGGTCGCTGGGGCCAGAGGGGCTCTTTCTTTTCTTTCCTTTCTTTCTTTTTTTTTTTTTATTAAAGGGGAGCCTGTTTTTTTGGGGTGGGGGGTTCCAGGCACCGTCGTGTTGCTGTCAAAGCTGCGCGTGACACAGAAAGACGACCCTGAAGTCAACCAGATGACACTGGACAACATGAAGCCCGAGCGAGGTACGTGAGCAAGCTGAAACACACACACACGTACACGGATACATGCACAACTCTGTCTGGGCAAACTATGTGTACAACCAGCTTTACATGACTGACTTCACCCATTGCCCCCCCAACCCCATAGAGAGAGGACAAGAATTATGTAACAGCTGGTCCGGCTGGTTACATGAATTTACAAAACCTGACCTGAGTAGATGAGGATGTGCATACGCTCCAGTGTCAGCTGTTTCCCTTTCCCTATTTATTTATTTATTTTACTTCATCCACATATAACCTTCTCTGCTGCTCTCCTGCCACATAATTCACTGTTCCTTCCAGTAGCTCGTGGTTGACAGTATGCCTGCTGCAAAATGTTCCTGACACCCACCCTGTTGTGGAAATAAGGCTCCTGCCTTATGCTCTGCAACCTGTTTATAGCTTTGCTGTGTCTGCACCAAGACTTAAACAGGAACAGAGGAGACAGCCTTGTTTGTTTCAGTGTAATTGCACTAATTATGTCAGGGCATGAATATGCAATGGGGTCCCGGTGCCAAAATCTGTGCTCTGACACAATTAATGATAGTTTTTGTTGTTGTTGTTGTTTTTTTTTTTTGTTTTGTGGAACTTATTGGGATTTAACAACCTAAGCTGTTTATTAACTGCTGGTGCTGCTTGGTTGTGTGTTGTCACATGTCCTGGCGACTCGGGTTAGTCCACAACGGAGTTGCACCACATTAGAAAGCCAGTGAACGACCAGTGTTGTGTGGTCATGATCAGATTAACTGCAGTCACTCAGCAATCGTCTGTGTGTTTATGTGTGTTACGAAACTGCTGCTAGGTTGCTCTTCCTTTGTTGATAATGAGACTTCAAAACACACAGTGATCTTATCCCCCGTCACCCTCCGCCCCCCTCAGGTGGGTTCTGGATTTTTTAACCCTTGGTTTTTCCTTTGGCCAGCTTTATGGTATCCTGTATATGGAAACACTGACTCAGACAGGCAGCAGTGGGATGTGACAGGCCAAGGTTGGTGGCTCAATGAGAGCCCCGGTATAGTTTAATTATAGCCTAGCAATGCAGCAAAGCATGCTCCCATCAAAAACAACCTTGCTGTTAATTCACAGGTCATGTGAACATTCCTACCTTGCACTAGAGAGGAGATCGAACTGGGGATCTGAGAATGGGGAGCACAGACGAATCGTCACCAAAGCTTTTCAGCTTGACTGGTTGGAAACTACATACAATAAAGCAGCTCTTGTTTTTAATCAATTTTTTTTCCATAAGTGAATGCAACATGCTACCCAGTCTAGTTTCATCTGCAGGGAAAACTCACAAACTCACTCGCTAAATTCAGTATCAGTGAGGTGTTTAAAATAAAATCAGAGCTATTTTTAAAAATTCTGTCCCCAGAATTAAAAAAACAAACAATAATTCTGTTTGCTGTGCTTACAACACATTGAGAATGATTATTTTTTTGCTTAATTACTCATGGAACATTCTGGATTTGGATTTTATGGCAGCAGGCCGGTCATCATAATAAATGTTACTGGATGATACATCTTCCCTGTAATTATCACAATAAATGAATATAGTGTAGTTTTAAAGCCATTTTCCAACGACATACTGTTAATAGCAAATTGATACAAGTTCGCCCTCTTGAAGACCAATACATTTAAATTTTGTAATGAGCAATATGCGCTGGAACTGGAAAATATTTCAAATTATCCGAAATAAAACATGACAACCAGAAACGGTAAATAAAACGGATGTAAAGCCTCCTCCACACACACACACACACACACACACACACACACAACCAAAACCACAAATAAAATAGACTATGATGTCACGGTAAACAAAATTGCCCTTCAAAAAATATTAATCATCAGAATAGAAACGATCTGGAGCTCATTTTGATTTATCATGCAAATAATTTTATATTGCGGCAGGCTTCAAACTCTGAGTTAAGTAAGTAACCCTGTTCCTCAGAAAGCACATTATCATTGCTAATGTAAGATGCTACCCCTCTTTAAGATGACAATTTTCTTTTCTGTTTTTTGAATGAGTAAAGCAAAGTTTTCCAGTGGCTGCCAAGACTCATTACCTGCTTTTTATCCTTTCGTCGCCCTTCAGGGTTTATTAACTAGCTGGCTCTCGCTGCCATCCGCAAATCTTCCAAACCTGTTTCTGCAGAGTCTGCTTCACACCTATGAGTCCTTGTTAGACAGGGAGTCACTGTTGTCCTCTTGTTCCTTTGAACGTGCTGTACGATTCCTCTGGTGCTGATGAGCACTTTGCCTGTTGCCCAGATATTTAACATCTTCTGTTTTCCCTGCATCCTGAGAGAGGGACTGCAGGGCTCTTTGTCCAGTAGCCCGGAAGGCCGAGCTGAATCCCCGGTGGCCAGGTTAGCAGGCCTGAGCTGGGTTAACTCTGAAGGAGAAAGCCGGACAAGTCCAGACTTGCAAAACCGGCATGTAAACGTGAGAAAGGGGCTGAACTCATGATAAGCTGGGTTGGTGACAAGGTCATCAATAAAGTAGTTTGTCAACTCTTGCATTTCAGTTCTCCTTTACTGCGAAAAATACTAGAAGTGACCAGAGTCAAATATAAAGTGGTACACTTTTTTTTGTTTTTTTTTTTTGCTGATTTGCTTTTTTTCCACTGCTATTGCTGTACTGTGGGAAGAATAAATATGTGCTATTTTGGTGGTGACCTAAATAAGCTAGCCCCATGACAGCTTGGTAAAGCCACTGAATTTATGCTTGTTTGTGATTTTTCTTTTTCTCTCTAATAAGAAAATCAATACAAAAAAAAAAACACATTTTCAAAAGTTTATTGTTTTAGAAGACATCAGCAACCTAAAACAAATCATTTACTGTAACATTAAAAAGGGTACTAATCATAATTTGGACCTCAAAGTCTTAATAATGACAGCTTTTGCTAACAGGAAGTTGTATAGGGGAGTTTATGTAGCGTCACTTCGGAGCATCTGGTGAACCATTCTTTTGTTGTAAAGGGAGTAAAAACGGCACTTATGTTCTGCTCAGGGGCCTAACCAGAGTCATCTGATCCCCTTGTTTTTCTGTGAGTTTAGTTATGAGTCAGGACAGTGTGTGCGCGTGTGTGTGTGTGTGTGGAGAAAGTGAGTCTGGCACAGAGTAAGTGTGCAACAGATCGCTGCTGTACTGCCGAACCATCCACTGGCAGCTTTTACAAGTCTCATAAAGAGCAGCTATAGAAAACTTCTGGTCCCGTTTTCCACCAGTTGGAGAAAACATGCCTCGTGGTATTTTGTTTTGGCACATTTCATTTTATTTGTCCGTTCAAGCTACAGTGTGTTTAAATCGGGGCTTTACTTGTATGCAAGGAGAGATATTTTCGGTGCGCCGTTTCCACACGTGGCGTGATTCAGAACCACCCCGGAACGGTTTACAACATAAAACAGGCTGTTTGTGCTCGGCTGTGGTCCTTCACCAACACAGACATTCATGGCTGGGAAATGTGCCGGTAACAACTGATGATTTGTCATCTACATTAATCATGACTTGTTTCTGTTGTGTTATTATGTCATGCTTTAAGCCTATACACGGAGGGGGATATCATCATGAATCACGTTGGAGAATCAGTCAGCTGGCATGCCTCCGTGTTCTGCTTCTGCTCTCTAACTTTATTTGTATAGCAGCGCTTCCTGTTGTAAAGTCCTCAAGTCCACCCACCCTCCCTAACCGAGATGCATATGTCTCAACTGCTCACGGGTAAAAATTGTTATACTTTGATGAGAAACGCACACAGTGACTAACAAAAGTATTCCCACCTTTTGAACTTGTTCACATTGGATCACATTACCTCAAATTCTCCCTGTTGAATTTTTTGTGACGGATGAGCATAAATAATTTTCATAATTGTGGGTGGGACTTGTGGTTGAGCTCAGGATTCAGTAGGAACAGTGAGGCTTTTGTCCTGTCTGTGGAAAAAAAGTGGCCCAGATCTGGATCCCGACAAGAAGAACAGGACCCCGGATACAAGCGGCTGAAATGATCTTCGTCTGTTGCGCTGAAAGGAGGTAGCTTAGGTGGTTCCAGTATTTAATGAGGGTCTCTCCTTTGGGGTTAAATAGGAATGCTCCACACACTTATCCCATCGTTTCCCCTTGCCATTACACACTGCTTTGTTTTGGTCTTCTGCATAAAAATCCCAATAAAAATATCATGACGAGTGCCGAACGCTGACGTGATTGAAGGGTATGAATACTTTGGAAGGTGCTGTATAACACGGAGCAGATGGCCGATTTTATTTTAGCTCTTTCCCACCTGACCAATCTCCTTCCATTGTGTTTGCCTCTTCTCGGCCACAACAGGTGTTCCCCTCCGCTCCGCTCCGATCACAGTTGGATCCCATCTGCATGTTATAACCGTCATCGACCCCTCTGTTCACGCTGTCCCTTTTAGTTCTAATCACAGCAATTACAGGGGCAGAATCAGACCTGCCTCTCGCGATAAAAAAGCAGCCGACTAAGCAATCCTGCGAGGCTTGACTTTAAGTAGGTCCCTTTTCCAGCTGGATGTGGTTTGGCACCCAGTCGTCCTGGTACAGTGATGCCAGAGCGGTTTCTTAAAGGTCGCTGAAATTATGATAGGAGCGCTGCAGCTATTTATTATTACCGCTCACTGTTATGGATGCGGAAATAGTACGGCCCAGACTTGGTCCCGGACTGTTGGGTCATATTTCTTCTGCCAAAAGTGCACCGAGTGATGTAATCGCCTTTTTACATCCTCCCCACACCCCCATGGCTCCTCCCAGCCAACCAGCAGCGAACCCCGCAGGAACAGGAAGAGCCATCTGTGCTTAGAGAATTTCCTTGGTGGGGATCATGTCTGCTGTTCAGTCTTTTTTGTGTCTTTATTTTTGACCAGGTTTGGCATCTTTTGATAGCCACCTGTTTGTTTGTTTTTTGTTTTTGTTTTTTTCATTGAGCATAAAAAAAAAAATGTAAATAGATGAGGTAAAGCTTAGCTTTCCTTGGAGATTTAAGAGTTAGTTAGCTATACATTTCATACGTAGGCTCTACATCTCCATGAATAATCAGGTGCAGGTATCCTCTGAGCTCGATCCATCCTCCCACTCGTACTTTTAATCCCTGATGTGACATAACAAGATTGCCGTTAAGCTGTAAATTCTGGAGGCCTGGTACAGTTTAATCTGAGAGCACACTGTCGATAGGAATACAGGCGCTCAAGCTTGTAAATTGTTTGGACATTTGGAATCCGTTTTTTCTTAGTGATGCATATTCAACAAATATGTCAGTTTTCTGTGCAAACTATCGATGATTTCTTGGTTTTACAGTTTCCATCTCTGTCCCCTCCCCTTTCGTTTTGCATCTCCTCTGTGTCACATCAAAGAGGCCTCAGCTGCTCTCACAGCTCAGCACTTCACACCTCCACCACAGATAATATCTACACAACAGCTGTAAGAACCACAGCTCAGCTGGATTAACTTTCCATATCCAAAACAAGAGGATCAAAATTGCTACGTGACAAATTTGTCCAGCATCGATCCTCTAGGCCGACTTTTTATTAAAGCCACACCCAGCAGATACATGATCTGGTTCATGCCCAAAAAAAAAAAAAAGATTTATAGCAATGGAAAAGACTGGAGGAGCTTTTCTGGGATTGATTTGTGGTTGCATATATTGAGACCAAAGGGTGAATTCCCACTTTGTGTAAAAGAGTTATTGACAACTCTGCAGTTAAACTAGGATTCAGGATTATTTTGAAAAGAAACACAAATGAGGAGCTGCCATACTTTCATAGAAAACTCCTTTTTTATTTTCTCTTCTTTTTTTTTTTTTTAACATTGTTCTTCCCTTTGACTGCATTTCTAAACATCTCATTAATCCTGAAGATGGATTTCTTTACTTAATAGAATTAGATTTCACTCAGGAATAATTTCCACTTAGGCTGTTCACAGTAACAAATTTTGCTGGGCATAAATTGTCTCAGAAGTCATTGCCATTCTGGGACCATATGATGGTAATGTCATATTAATACAGGAACACATTCTCAGACCTCAATAAACTTAAATTCTACTGAACATTTAACTCTGGAACTGTGAGACATTTTAAATGGCCAAAATATATAAACAAAACGGCACAAGCAACAAATGAAATCAGTTATGAAGTCTATAAACAAAATTGTCCATCAAAAAAGGAGCTAGTTGAGACCAAATTACCAGACTGAATTAATTTTTGGTATAAAGAGAAATGATAAATCATACAGACGGAAATTACTGAGCTTGTTTTAATTTGTCATGCAGCCAATTGACTTATTGCTTTTTGCGACAGGTCTAATATCAGCCCTGTTTGACAAATGTGTTTTACATCTTTTAATTATTTGGACTTTGAGGTCAGGTCAACTTACAAAAGGAATTATTGAAATAAAAGCCAGTTTTTGAAAACATTCTCAGTCATTTGTGACGTCTTTTTAAGAAACGCAAGCAAGAAGAAAATAGATTAAAATCAGAACTCAGATTTGGTATGAATAAAGTTGTCATTTTACTTTTAAGCCATATTGCCCAACCCTACACAGCAATGACGTTGCCTCTCTGCTGCAGTTAAACATCCCCAAATGCTGCGTCGCATCACTGACAGTCACATGACCAAACTAATACCAACCCCATTCCAAAACACAAACAGCAATAGCATGGAAATAATGCCTATTAATACAAGCACATTTTAATATTTGACCTTTTTCTTTTACAAGCATTTAACAGCGTAAATAATCATTTTAAAACATCCATTGCAGGTATTTCTCTACAAGCTTAAAATGGACACGACAGAAGATCGACTATGAAAACGGTTGAATTCTTTCAGGTTTGAAGGTCTTCTACCAGACAAGTCTTTCAGCACACAGGCTGTTACGCAAGCGGCTTTTTAATCAGGCTCACACAAATCTCTCATCTGTGCCTATGCTCCATATTAGTAGAGGGACATAGAGGTTTTACTCTAACTCATTCTTCAAATGTGAAAATAAAATTCAAATGTTACTGTAAAGGAAGTTATGGTGGAAGGAAAATCAATCAACTAAACCAGTACATCTGTGGTGCAAACTATTGTTGGTGGTGATTAAACGCAAACACACACACACACACACACACACACACACACACACACACACACACACACACACAGTCTGAGTTAACAGAGAGCTCCTTCGGGGCACATTGTACAGGCGTTAAGCACATTGCTTATTAACAGCAATGTGGGGTTAAGTTAATTTCACACTCATCACATCTATCCCTTTCCTTCTCTCCATTGTCTCATTTTATCCTGTTTGTTCCAACAACCTGTCCTAATAGTGAATCAGGTAGTTCAATAACCTCCCCTCAAGAATGTGGCAATTTTTGATCTGATGAATTGATTTAATCCGTTACTGAAATAATTACCAGTTGCAACCCTAGTGTAGGTTAGCTTTTGTTATGTTTAGACAAGAATGGATTGAGTGATTTTTATTATGTGGGCAAAGTCCAGTCTGTGATTACTGCAAAGCTCTGGCCTGCTCATAAAGTACATAACATAAACGTCTTTTGGATAAATAAATGAAAACCACATATTTTTAGTGAACTAAAATGTCTATTTCCTTAAAAGACGACCTAAAGTATTAGTTGTTTTCATCTGCAGCCCTGAAAATCTACAAATACAGTAAAACCCATTAGCTTATGGAAAAGGAGACGTTTTAGCAGCTCATTTCAGACTTAGACCTTGTACAACTTTATGCAAAGACAGGTTGAGTGACAGAAAGAATTGACTAATTGAAGGGGATGAAATGGAGCAACGTTGACGCAATATTTTCAGCTTCCTGTTGTCTGCTGATGCCTAACTCCCTGTGGTAGCAGCCGGAATGAATAAATGGCACGAAGATGGTTTCCTCTCTAGAAGATTCTGGTGCTTTTAGTACTTCCTGTGACCTCACTGATGCTGAAAATCCTGTAGTTTTCTTTACTTGGCAACAACTAATGCAGTTATCTATGCAACTTATCAGTGCTTATGCAATGTCAGAGGTTTAAGTTTGGGATAAAATTGTAAGATTTATCAGTTATTGATTTTATATGTCATAGCAAACTAACAATTGAATACAGTTGTTTATTTTAAAAGGAACAAGCTACCCATAAAGGTTGGTATTCATCTGTAGTCCCTACAGACAAGTTGACAAGTTTCTTGCATCAAAAAGAAGAATAATTA